>AXCM01005289.1:0-18081 GCA_000473375.1 Anopheles culicifacies | reverse complement strand
CCCTACAAACTGATTCAGCAACATGAAAACGCTTTTTCTTTTGATGCCAAGACGGCAATGAAATGAATCTGTTAGCTAAATGAAACCGATGATGGTGAACTCAACTTGTTATGTTTGATGGTACATAGTTTGATTGCTGCATTGCTTCAAAAAGCAAGGTCATTTCTCAACTTGGAATTTAGAGTATGACAGAAAAGACATCTAAATGTAACAAATAATTTAGTGTGCTTTTGTAAACATTTTATTATTGCGAAAACAAAAAAATAAACAAAATGAATTGAAATGCAGTGACTGTTATGAAATAATGAATGGGCAAACCTATATATTAAGTTCAAGGTTGATTTTCATTTACCAAAAAAACTCCAAGTGGTAGCATCATTAAACCATAACTTTAGTAATGCATTTTGCATTTGACTGTAACGGTACCAAATACGAATCATCACCAAGATGAAAAAGAAAGAGTAAGAAATGTAAAGTTGCTCCGGCCAGCGATAAAAGCTGTTCTATCGTGCGCCATTTGGAAAGATCCTCACCAGGCTCTTAAAAAACCCCAGTCACTATGTGCCTTGCCAGCTATCTGACATTCACCGAATTGCTAATGGTTCGAGAGCCAAAGAGGAAATGAACAAAATCAGGATGGAAGTAAAAAATACAGCGCCAAACAGCTTCTCATAATCGTCAAAATGGGCCATCCATTTGACTCGAATGGTCGAAGTAGTTGAGTGGTTGAGTGTGAGCTTGCTCGAAATCCAAGGCCACGAGAGGATTGCACAATCGTTGAATTATTTTCCGAGTACAAGCATGCAAGAAAGGACATTCCTTTTTTCATGCCCAGCACTACACTAGCTTTCCGACTAGACATCTTTAAGCTTTCCACTAGTGCTTAGAGCATTATGATTGGACTGCAAATGTTACCTTGCAAGGTCGTAAAGTGACTGTTGGTGCACAAAAAGCTATTACTAATGTTTCACAACTTTTCAAGTACGGCTAAGCTCTTGTACCGGCTTAGCTAGTGTCGTCCGACGATAGCAAAATCCAGATTGGCTCCCCAATTGCTGTGGACAGACGTTTTAGTGTAAAAAACATAAAAAAGTATTCCGCTATTAAAGCTGGCATGCTACACAAAGTATCGTAAACATTTTCTTATAGACTGTGTCATAATTGAAGCGTAAAGAAACAAATAAACAAAAAGGTTCGGGATACTATGTTTGCGGGTGTTGTTTGCACTATGTTGAGAGCGGGTCCAACGCGATATTAGGATTGCATTTTATTTAAAAGTTATTTTGGCAGCGGTTCCGATTGCGCTTGCAACTGTAAGCTCTGTTTCCCAGCCGATTGATTGTACGAAAAAGTGCACACATTTTGAATGAAAAACTGACTATTTTCACATTCCTGGAGCTACGCCCAACTCATTTGCTCTACATTTCAGGCATTTCCGTTCCATTTTTGGCATGGCTAATGTTCATACTTTATTGCAATGGACATGGACATACCGCTGCTTACGAGTGGGCTTATGAGGGTTAGATGTTGGACAGAGAAACTTAAAAAATATAGAGATCCGTGAGGAAAATTACAATGATTCACGCTGCTCGAATAGCCGTATTTGTCAAACGATGCAAACTAATACGGAATGCACACTTTACTGCCAATGGCAGAAATGGCTGAAATTTGCGGTGATGAAGCATCCAAGAAGTACATCAATAAAAGAATAAAAACCCATCAGCTTCCCAGCGAGGGCGAGATAGTTGATAGTCCGTATGAATTATGTATATAAAAAATGAAGGGCAGAGAAATTTTCGTAATCCTCGTGAGAAAATGACGCTCGAGAAAAGCGGTAAAATTGATTTTGTATTAAATCCATATTCACTCAAAAAATTCTGGAGAGGTTAGAAGTTTAGTTTGAGGAGAGAGATTTTGTTCATAATACAATTGACATTAAAGTTATTTTTTTATTCATGAAGGCCAATGTATTGCTTACATTGAAGGAATGTTGCAACGAAAAATGTATTAGATCATGAACTTATAAACGCAGATTTAGATACGATGGAAGAGATGTAACAATTGTAATATAGTTTTGAACAGCACGTTCGAAAATTGGTACAATGTAAAATTTTCGTGATGGAAATAACCCCCTTAGGTTTGTTGGTTGTGTGGTTCTTTTACGTCTTCGATGGCTCTACAACCTCGAGAGGTATTGGCCTGCCATTTCTGGCTTCCGTGACTTGAACGTACCCGCAACAGGATAGTCAGTCGATGCTACGGGGGGACAGTCCGAATGGTATTTGAACCTCGGTTCGTGGTGTAAAACCCCGGTGCCAATACAACTCTCCCACCGGGTCGCTCCGGTATATAACGATTTAAAAGTTAGTCAAATAATAAAAAACAAACTGCATACAAATACGCAATGTAAGTACATGTATGAATAATTCATAATTCTAAAAGAACCATCCAGGCTATGCTTTCGACAAGGCATGAGTTATATATGTGCGGCCTTTGTTTAAAAGTTGACTGAACCGTATGCTCGTCATGTGGAATAATGACAAGTTATAGGTAGTTTAAATTACAGGCACACATTACAGAGCAAATCAACATAAGTAATAGAGACATGCAAACATAAATCACAGCTATACGATTGGGCTGGATCATGTCATGAATATGACACTGCGGTAAAATTCTTTAGTTTAAGCAGAATTCTTCCGGAGATGAGCATCTTGGATGGGTGTCACAGAAATGTTTGAGAAAATGTTTTGTAAATAACGCTCTCCATTTACCAAACTGAAGAATAAACTGTTGTGAATGAACTAGGAGGAAGATTTTTTTTGTGTTTTTGTACATAAGTACGGGTGATTCTAATAGAACGGCAGTGATATTAAAAGTAACAAAATTTCACATATTCATGGACTTATAAACGAAACATTCAGTATTGCTTAGTGACGATTGGAACCAGGCTTCGTAATGTAAACCATGCCTGTGTCTATTATTTTATGCAGTATATATAAAACACTCGGTTCTTAAAACCATTGAAGCAGACGGCCATAAATAGGTACAAGCAACCTAGGGTAATACCGAAAAGAAGGTCGAAGAAACTGTTTGGTACAGTTTGCGATGAAGCAATAGGCGAAGGTCTTATAATTTTGCATGAAGTCACAGCCGCGTAACACTACTGTTTGGCATCCGTGCACTGTTCTCGCCGACATTGTCGTCGACATCGTGGGCAATTGACTGTCTATCGCAGTTGTGCAGGGGCATACAGCCGGGACAGAAAATTTATAATACGATCCCGATCGTAACAAATGAGCGGCAGCGCACTGTCATATTTTATGCAAGTTTATGTTCCTTGACTGAAGGCGGTTGTTTCCGCTGGCATCGTACCGAGTACGAGAAAAAATATAAGCTGCTTGCATATATTGTCCATCTGAGCGTTTTTTTTGTTGTTGTAATGTGGATAAAAGCAACGTTTTGTGGGTGATTGAAGTCTTGTGGCGAAGACATGTAGGTTGAAGTTCGTTCGTCGAAGTTTGTGTAGTAAAAATCATACCAAAAAATAGACCAAGTTCTGTAGAGTATGTAAGATTATGTATATTGGCAGTTCAAGAAAGCTCCTTTTATTTTTTAAATGAATTCACATGTCTAAGTACTACACAATGGGATTTTTTGAAATTATACTGAAACTTGTTAGTAATATATGAAATAAAAACAAGATTATATAAGTGGGAAGCTGTTTGTTGAATAATGGTTTGAGGTGAGAATAAATACCTATTACTCGGTCTACCGAATACGTGCTACATGTGTATAAAATACCTGCTGTGAGTGATATATTCATTAACATCGTTCAGTGAATGCGGCCTTAATGACACAATGGTGTCATATTGGGCGAACGAATCAGTCAAATCAGTGAGAGAAAAAAAAAAACAGGGAAAAAGTGTAACAGCCAAACTTTTGTGTTATGGAGGGTTTCCGCTCAACTACAGCTGATTGCACATGCTGGTACAGAATGCTAAAGCAGTTCCTGTGGCCACAGAGAAATAACCCTCGAGGAATTATTCGGTCTACGTGCGCAGGCATCGTAAGAAAGCCAAAATAAGGACAACATAAATAATAGTACCTTCCAGGAATGTTTGATGCAATACGTAGTACTTGTTTGTGGTGTAAAAATGGTGCGAATGTTCTGTGGGTAAAATACTGGGACATATGACAAATGGCAGTACCGTGTGCTAGTGGTTCTGGGCAACATGGTCAGGTACGTGCACAGATAATACGGAGTGACCATGAATGGTAACAGAATCACTGTAGTGATTTTCACCCTTGCAATCAAGAAACAATTTTCAACGCAATGTTTGTAGAAAATATCAGCGCAGTTATTAATTTAACAACAGGAAGCTTTCTTTAAGAAGAAAATGTGAATATGTCCTTACCAATTATAGTGCATACATGAATGTTACTATTAGTTTATTAAAAGCGTGTTCGTATCAAGTGTATTCTATTAGTGCAAGTGTATTATAAAGTAAGTTAAGCGTAGAATTAAGTACTTAGAATAAGGCAGTCGGGTAGGAACAGCACAACAAGCAGGTTGGTATATCAGCAATAAAAACCGATGATGTATGACAAAAAGGTGATTAACGAAAAATCCAAGTTGTAAAAACACCGTTAAGGTGCAGGACACCAACACATTCATTAGAACACGTGGTTTTGCAATGTTTTCATTTTGCATTTTTCATTCTTTAGAATGGAACATTTAAATACATTGTTGTACTTGTGACGGTTGTTTCCAATGTTCGATATGGAAGTTGCAAGAAACTGTTGTTACTACTCACCGTTAACGTACAGGTAGTAAATAATAACTTTGGGAGGATGTGTCGATATCTGGCACTCGTACACTCCTTCGTCATTCTTGTTCGCTCGTGAAATCTTCAGACGCCAGTTGTTGGGATATTGGAACTCGATTTGATATCTTGAATCGCCGGAGTAAGTCTGTTTTCCAACGGTTAACAGCTGCAAAGCGGTGTCGCCACTTTTTCGTCGAACCCAGGATACCTACACAATAGAGGAAAAACACGAGTTATATCAGGAAAGCTTAAGAACGACACGAGCAAAAGCTTGTAGCGTGTACTCGTGTTCACAAATTGAATTTAACCTTTAGAGAGTGTATTTCATGTGACGGTATAAATTTCTTTCCTGCTTTCTTTCAAAATTTTGCCATGTCGTTTTGAAGCGATTCCTGCATCTAACATCTTGGACTTCATGGGCATCGGGTTGAACGAGGAATAAGTTATAGCAGAACTTGCATTTGCTAGACCGCTCGTTTTTGTAAAACTTTTGTCGGCGGCAGAATGGAGCTAGTTCAACTTGTTCGTAGCTCGGACAAACTGTTGTTTTTTTTTTACTTGCAGTGTGTCGCAATCAAAAATGTATTTGACTTTTTGTAAGTGAACGTTAAGATATCTAGATTAAATTGTAAAGCATTGTACATTATGATGTTACACATTTTACAAGCAAATGTTACAACATTTTTCAAACTAAGATTTTTTAAACTATTGGGAACAAAACTAATTGACGCGCTTCTCGTTAAAACATCTTACTCACCGTTTTATCTTGGAGCAAACTTATCCTACAGCTTAGAAAAAGTGTATCCCCATTCTGTACCGTGATGTTGGTGACGTTATCGGTTTCGAAGTGAGGCCCATATCTGTCGATAGAAAAAAGAAGCGGAAAATGGGTTAAAGGCCATTTGCCGTAGCACGAAGCTCATTAATATAATTCAAACAACGGTGTATCTTATTTGTTAAATTGTGTTTATTTGCATGCCAAAACCGTGTAACACAGGGGTAGTTTTTAAAAGAATAAAGACTTTAAGAGGAATGTGGTATGCTTGTGAAGCTGCTGTTATCCGAAACATGCTGTCAGCCGTTTAACGTTTCCTAAAAATAAAAAAATCGGTACTTTTATTTATACTTTTATTTATACTTAAAAAACCATTTGAAACCACTCAGCATCAGGGCAAACAATTATGAATATTATGGATGTAAATAAATTAGTAACTTTCTTGTGATGGAAGATACTAGTTGATATATTTGCTAAAACATTTCTCTTCTGTCCCTTTAGCACGGTAATTTTCTGTATTTTTCGCACATTTATCGACCTTAGAATATTCTATTCATCTATACGAAATATTGACCTAGACTTTGAATGTGAACAAACTAAAGAATGTAGTGTAATTTGAAAAATAAAAAAAAATAAAATTGTTGGCATACGTTTTAGTGAACTATTTTATAAAATGTGTATTACACCATTTGAAAAAAGCCGTCGAAAGTGTTATTGCGCAATAAACAGAGGAAATGAATTTTCTTTTTGTGATACATTATCAGTTGTTGTTTGAGAAGAAAAGTCTTTAATTTAAACTTCTCCCTGTGAATGAGATGCTCACAGTACATCGAGGTTTTTTGTTAATAAATATTATGTTTGTGGCTTTACATTACCATTGTATTAAGCGGTAAAATGTCACACTTATTGACATTTTTACATCCAACATAAACAAGACCTTACAAATTGGAGCAGTCCCTTGGTCAAGGGCTGTGAACAATCTTATCAGGACTAACCTTACCCTGCAGTAAAGACTGATTATTCAGCAACGTGGCAAAAATAAGTCTTCTAATCCATCAAAATGTCAGGCATGACCTAGCAGCCCGTTAGGCCTTGGCATGAGAGAAACACGCAACGTAGCATGGAGCTTAAAATTTTGCTACGTATTAGAGTGAAGTCTTTCATATCAACGAGCACCATGTGAAACGAACCAGTTTTCATAAATTTAGGTTTTTTTTTATTCAACTATTAATTTCTTACGTCCTTTTTAGGCGTGGTCCTACAACTAACAGAGATCTTGGCATTCTTGGTAAACTGTTCCCTTTCGCTTTGGTGAATTGGAATGGTGAAACCTTTCCGTTTGAGTGAAAACTCGAATTCGTTACCTCCCACACCATTGGTTCGAACCATTGCTGTGTTGAATTATTTGCATTATTGCATCTGAAATAATGGCAGGATTCGTTGAACTGAGCATTATTGATATTTTCTTAGATACGTTAGTGCATGTTGGTTTGGTAGACAGGTGTTTGAGTGACGTAAATATTGATATCTCCCATGTAACATAAACCGCAAGCCACGCCTGATGAAACGCATGAGATATTGAATAGTTTGAGAACGAAGAATCAGCAGCACATGATAAGAAATGTAAATCTGTTGTTAATCTTTATAGTGTTAACAGAATGAGTTTTTTTCTCATTTCTGGATCACTTTTTGATGAGGCAGTTTGTACATATTCGACTGCCAACCAAAATGATAGAGAAATCTACACTATAGCCGGTAAACAGGCCATGCGAACAGGAATTGGGGATGAAGTTGTTCCAGTAATATGCCACATTTAATTATTTAAACCATAAAGCTTTATGTGCATCTCATCTTTCAAGCTTATCTAGCATGAAAAAAATAGAGTTGAATATACCCGCTTCACTTGATCTAAAATCGAAAGCTGTTGTTATCTGAAGAAGATCCGTACCGCCCGTACGGATGCTTTGGATTTAGTGTAGTGAAGAACATGTCTCGATATAATACATAACCACTGCAATAGATTGTGATGAACAATTAAGTATTGGAAAGAGTTAAAGCAATTTAAAGTTCGAAATTAAATTGTTATGGAATCCCCGGGAACATTGGAAGAAAACAAACGGTGGTTCAACAACTGTTAATTTAATAGTAATAAAAAAGTTTTAATAGTTTCACAGATGTTAGTTTATGTGCCATGTCGGGCTGTTGTTTTCGATGCGGTGTGACAAGTTTGCAACTTTATAATACTCATACACCGCAACAAATATTTACTTGCAGTGTCGAAGTTACACATAACCCTTAAGCCACGGTTGTTTAGGACACTGAAAGCAGCATGAAGGAAATATTTGAACAAAAGTTGGAAAACACCCGTTGAACCATGTGTAAGGTTTTGGCGCAAATGACAAAACTTTCGTGTCCAACCGTGCAGCGGTGTCCAATCGGTGTAAAAATTCTAGGCAGTATGCTTGCCCCAGCGCTGAGTAAATAATGTACACATAGTTTTCTTACCTACGCCGTTCTCTCATCGTGGCAGAAGTTGCCCTATGATTCACGGTTAAAGTGCCTGCAGATGCGAAAGTGCTTAAAAGGTCATCCGGTTCATAGTTTGCGGTTGTCGGGCAACAGTGTACACCTCCGTTCGCTCCGGAGGCAATGCTTTATCAAGAGTCATAAAATAAATGTAATGCCTATTTTCCGTGGCTTAATCGCACCGCATGGAGCAACCGAAGCGCCGCTTGTTTAGTTCCTTAGGTTGTTTGGCTTTGTTGATTTTCCGCAAGAGGAAACATGCGCCTGCAGTTTGGCCGAGCAGACATGGTCAACAGGATCTTCTGGCATCTCATCCGGTGCAGAGTTTGGTCTTTTTGGAGAAAGAATGGAAAAGGTGTGCCCTGCGAAAGCATGCGTATGCATGGGTTTGAAATGTAATTTTAATTCTATGCCAAAGCCATCGCGGTAACATATTACACTAGCAGTGTTCTCCCCAGTGAGCTGGGGAACTTGGGAAAAGGGCAACTTAAATAGAAACTCTTTGCATAGGTTGTAATATTTTGTATATGTCGTCTAGACCCAATTGTGGCAAAATTAATACAGCAAAATGCTACTAGCAAAGAAGCATATAGTTCATATGTTCCGGGTTTACTATATCTCCGTGTTGTTCGAACCGTTTACGTACATTGTTCATAAAGCATCTGGGAGCTGTAACGATACACCATAGCGTATGTTTACTTTATTTTGTGCGAGCAGTATTACGTTTATTGAAGATTATAATTTTAAATGAAGAGTTGCCCATTCAGGGGATTTATAAAGAGGCCGAAAGAAACGCACGAGTGCTGTACGATTCCTGGGACAAGCTGGTTGCTCATGTACTGGCGCCCTAGACTCCAAAAAAGGGAAGACAGAGTATTCGTGCAGGTAAAATGATTACTGAGGCGTACTTCAATAATAACCGGGAGCGATACTTGTTGGAGTTAATTAAACGTTGGTTAAAAGACATTGTTGGCGAGGAACGATTCATGAATTGCCTCTAGAAAGGAAATCAAACAGATTCTTTCAACAGTCATTGGTCATGTTTTTTTTTTCTTTTTGATTGCCTGGACAAGTCTGGACCCCGACAGTAGTTTAATACTTTCATCCGTGAAATAGATAACGCAATAACGAAATTGATGATTGTACGTTGTTGAGTAAAGTCGCACATCAAAGATGCGTGTAGCTGTGTGGACGCCGTTTAATACTTGTATGCTTGGTATAAATCCGCAGCAAAAATAATTAAATTACATTGCGGTCAAATGTGCAGTATCACTACAGCATCACTGCATGAAATAGTAATTATATCGCAACTGGTTGAATATTTTACCGCAAAATGAGTTATGCAATGCTGCTGACTATGCCGTACTTGCTTTTGGTCAGAACCAATTCAAATCGGTTAGCTCTGCAGAAGTTGGAATCTTTTAAAAACATAGATTTAACATCCCGGCAATTATTTAATAATTTATGGGGAATACACAAAATATTTCCTTAGACGTTTACTTTCCGTAAGCCCAAACAAATGAATTTGTTATTAACAAAATTTAAGAAATGAAATTTATGCTATTTTACCACGAATATAACGAGGAGCCGATGCGGTCAAATACAATAATGTAGCAAGAGTTCGAAGTATCGTTTTAGGATGAAGGTTTGATGATGATAAGAGGTTTATTCGAGCATCCAGGAATGGGTTCGTACTGATAACATGGAGCATAAATAATCATTAAAATTAAATACGGTTCGATGTGCGTAAAATCTAATGTGATTGTACAATGTAAGTAAACTCTAACAAACGTTAAGGGACAGAGAAATGATAACAAACGGTAACCGTTTCATGGGGTTGTTTAGATAGAAGGTGTACTATTTTCAGTGATTATGCAAAACGTCAATTCAGACAAGCACGTTGTGATGCAACGTTGTCAAGGAAACAATCTATTTATAAGCGAGTTTTGGGATTCGTGTGCGTCTAGTTGTTTAATGATAATATTTGAAAACCATGAAATGAATTTTGGTTTGTTGATTGGAAAACAATAAAAAATTACACAAATTGCAGGATCGTTGTTTTCTTTTTTTTATAGAATCTTTAGGCCTCATGATAAACACTCGTATCTTGGATGTTATATAAATAATTCTTCTATTATGTTTAGCAAGATCTTGTGGAGGATGATGAATTATATGGTAATCATCGTAAACATAAAAACTCCGTGCAGAAGAAACTCACTATGTTTGGAATAGGGAAATCAGTCAGAAGAAGTAAGGTTTAGGCAATACCTTTAAATAAGCTTTGTTATAAGAAGGAATATCGTAACCCATAACATATTTAAATTGGGAAACACTTTGCGAATACAAAATTTGTGAGAATTCAGAGCGAAAGATCACGTTTCGTGTACGTCAGTTGTCATAGGAAGGGATGATTTAGAAAACATCGAAAACTTTTCCTCATTTTCGTACCGTATGAAAACAGCCACTTGCCACAGGAGAATAAAGCGTGCGAAGCGAATGAATTGAATGAAACCAAGGAAGGATAGTAATTGGTGGTTGATCCGGTCGTCCTGATTAAATCCACTGCTTTGACGGTTGTTTTGATGTCTTTTGAAGCACGGACTCGCCTTGGGTTGGCGTGAATGCTAATGTTGTTGTTGTTGTTTTCGAAACGGAACATCGAAAGTAATTTCAGACATTGGATGAATTTCAGAATACCACTGTTTGCAAGATGAGCTGTTGCAGTGCTAACGCATGATAATCTGTTTGGACGCAAGCTGATTATATGGTTATCCAAAAGTACCTAGTTTCATAATACATAAGAGTAATATGTTGTTTGATAAAAGGTTAAAACTATAGTTGTCGACTATAATAGAAAACAGACACCTTGTCTGTTTGCTTCTCTTTGAGTTGTTTACTTCAGCTAAATGCATGAGTTGAGTTTGTTAGCTCTGTACATAATAAAATATTTGCGTTTGTTTACGGTCGAACAAGAAAAGAAGAGGGAACTGAGACGAGATAAGAAAAACGGTATGTTAGCTTCACCAAAACAGGTACGCCTGTAAGTGATTTAATATTCAATGGATAGTCAGTGTTTTTACTTATCATTGAAAGGAACAGCGAACTGGCAATGTTTGGAGTTGTTTGAGCTACAATACGTTTTGGTTCCAGGGTCATAACTTTTTTCTATGTTTTAAAAGTTATTTTGATAAGGAAACCATTGAAATTTTTTGCATTTATGTTTTCATATTGACATTTGATGAAATTTCCATATAAAGGTCCGACCTGGTGGGATAGTAATTTCCGCGCCGAGTTTTTCACGCGACGCACTGTGACAAAAATGCCATCCGATTAATAGTTCCATGGACTGACTATTCAGCTGCGTGATTTAGCAATAGTTTTTCATTAATATCTCCGTTATATACAACACTTAATTATGTATTGTTAGGCTTAACATTATTAGTGTGTTTGTAAAGTCGACGATAATCCGTAAAGTTAATTTAAGTACTGAAAATATTGTTCATTGTCAAGACCTATGTTTTGTGTAATGTTTCACGTTGGAACTAGTGAAATAAAAATTATATAGTTTATCGGTTGTACTGATTGGCGTGCGTGCCGTAAATTGCTCGCTACGAGTGCTACAAGGTTAATTAACAGTGAGGTAAAGTTTAAAAATTGGCGCATTACCTGCCCTTACAGTCCTTACACTGCAATAAAACAGACTACGGTTTTTAGGAGCCAACAGTAGTTAAGGCAGATTGTTACAACAAAATAGCTAGTTTTATTTGTTTTTCAAATCAGGTTTTCAAATTTCTTATTCGAATTTTTGACTACAGGCGAGCGTTCAAAAACTTCATCCCAATATATTGAATATAAACGAAAAATACTACCGAAACAATAATGACTCCAGAATGAATTGAAATAATCTGATTATTTGATTAATCATCATAAAAATAGGCAGGGGAACCAATATTATATGAAAATAGAGCGATGGAGCAGACGAGTTTGGAAACCTCTGATGTAAGTGAACTTCTGCATGTTTGTTATCAAGTATTTTATTCCAAAATGGTGATAATGAAACAATCGAGTGCTTACTCAATATAATACAATCAAAATCATCGGTTGGCAGTTGATTAAAACCTAATTAGTGATGACTATTCAAAATGCAAAGCATAAGTTTTTAAGATGCCAGTATTAGAAACGGTTGTATCAATGTGTAAAAGAGATCGAACATTATTAATATATGGAACATGCAAATTGTGTAACTTTGCTCCGGTCTTGGTACGCATTTACAATTTGCAAAGTATTACAAAAGTGTACATAACAACATGTTCCACCAAAGTATGTAAAAAGAAACGAGTGGGTACGTTTCTAATGTTAAATTTAATTATGTTGCTGTACAAGCATTGGAAGCATGAAGCGTTATGTTATTGATTGGAACAGTAGTTCAATTATATGCGGCTGTGCACGATATGAACTAATTGACCTTTTATGATTCCAATCACGTTTATGGAGCTTTACGGTGATCTCATTTTTATGTCGATGACAAACACAATTATGCTTAATTTTTTATACTTACCATGTTGCCACTCTTGATTTTGGCTTGATTGTATGTACTCTTCGCTGTTGCGTCGCTCGGGCGATGAGCAACCTTTTTTTTTACTGTTTGCCGAGCTTAATAGTCTATTTCACTTCGTCTGTTTTGTAGAGATGAAATTATATGTATTTGTTGGTGTACATAAAGTGATGCTAAAGGTATGCACATGGTTGTTGAGAGATAAAATGATTCCGTTACTTAAATTCCGCCAAGTAAAGATCATTGGCTTATTTCTGGTTCAACAATCAGTCATTGTCATTTTCCAGCACGGAAAATGTGATTCGAAGTGGAAAATGAAAATTTAATCAAAAATAACTTCGAAGGACCGCTCAACGTTGTTAAAAAAACGCATAACAGGGAGGTTGTTGTCATACACAGTGGTTATGTGCTTCAGTGTACGTAAAGAAGAATTATTCACAAATTAAAGTTGATAAAAAAAGTACTGTACACCAAGTACAATTATGTTAGCGACAAAAAAGTTGACAATTGAGTTGTGTTGCTTTTTATGAGAAAGGCAGCTCGAGGTTTACGAAACATAAAAAAGAAAATTGTATACAAAATGAATAGCCACTGGTGTGAAATGTTGCATTCTCTGCCAACCATTATTATGTTTGCAGCGTGGGTAAGTAACATACAAGGGTTGGGTCAGGTGGTAAATTTATGCATCCATTTTTAATACAATATTATGTTTTTATTCGTATTGTGCAGTGTTCACACTTGCAACCTTCATTTCCCAGTGGTGGTGCTGCAGAATTTATCATTAAACGTATTCCATATTTGAACAACATAGCCAACGACACTGTTGTTACCTTTACATGGTAAGAAATGTGTAATAAAATTTACATAAAGTTATTTACAATCAATCAACTTTGTCGTCAGTAAATGCATGCCCTGCCACAAAGACGACGCACAAATTGATGGCATTCTAATCAAGGATGACAGAAATGGACCATGCTCTGACTAATGGGAGTTCGAAATGATGCAAGATGACGGTGCATGATGACATGACGCATGGCTGGAACAGTGTCTGCATCGTGTTCCAGAAAAAAAAAGATAATCTGCGTGCAAGTTCGTCGATTACGTCCGTGACAACGAATGCAGTTGATCAACAGAAGATGATACGGTGATACTGCCTTCTATGGGTAGGTCAAAGGCATGTTCGTACATGTCAAAGGATTTCATGGCAAGGTTTTGCTTGCACATAGTGGCCCTAGGCCCAGATTACTACGCACCGTGCAAAATGTCATGTGTACCGCCATGTGGCGATACAGTGTGAAGGAAGGAACACAAAAACTGCTCATTCAAATACGCGATGCTTGCACAACCGATTTATCAACGTCATCCGGCTGGCTTGGCTTTCCAGTCAGAACGGAAAGCTATCACCGCCGACACTAGACACACCCGAGGACGCGAGTAGGAAAAATCCATTGAGCGATTCTACCTTAAAGCAAATGATATTTTTTATATGACACATCCTATCGTGCGCTACTGATTGAAATGCATCACGAAACGAGGCGAACGAAGAATAACTCTTTTATCTATTACCCTTGCACGGCACTTCTAGTCCTAGGGTTGCTAGCATATGCAGCGACATGCATACTATGTGTCAATGGTTTATGGTTGACTACGAGCGTCGGCAGTGAGAATAAAAAACGCCGAAACTACAGCTTAAAATAATGCTCAGTATTTCACGTTGATGAAGATCGTCACACGAAGTGCTCATCAGGATCGGATAATCGTAGTGATATGAACAAGTTTCCAGGAAGCTTAGTTAATGCGAAAGAAGAATATTGTTTGTCGTACCATTTGGCGATCGATGTTTGACGGCAAAACAATGGGTTTACTGTTCATTTGCAATTGTCCTAAGGATGGTTTATTTCCGTCAATGTGACTTTGTCCCATTTAATGATAGTTTTTAGGCCGTTCCGTACATTTCCTTAAGGTAAGTAAGGTTAGGTAAACAGTGCCACCAATGCAATAGATATGTTTCGTAAAAATTACCCACCGGTTTGATTGATATTTATTGACATTTGCAGGAATCGTTTGGAATCGTTTCGAACGTCGGCCCCATTTCGTGGGCAATGTGCACATGGAGCAAAGTTCAGCCAAGCTGTACGTGTACCATTACTGCGTCAAAGTTGCGGAAATTATTAAGCTAGGGAATCATTACCGGAAACGGTCTGTAGCATAATGAAGTGTTGTATCGTACTAAATTGTTGCTAGAGCACTTTTCATGCACGATCATTCCTGTTGATTCTGCCTGAAATGCCCATGGGCGTCAATGCTACGCAGAGCAGAAAGAGTTCCAATATTCCTTGCTAGTAATGATGTCACGTAGAATCCATTTGCAGGCTGGTACGAAGTTGGTTTCTTGTTTCTTCATGGGCACCATTACCGGGATCCGCTCACGGAAGGGGTTTCCACTGCAGAGCATGGCCACGTTATGCACCAAATGTCAGGAAACAGATTTTCAACGCAGTTCAGGTGTTTCATTTTTCACATAAAAGGATGCCAAGTATTGTTCACAGAATGTTTTAGCAGAAGGAAAAGAATGCCGAAAGAAAGTAGTGTCGCTAGGATACCTATTTCCTCTAAAACCATTTTCTCTGAAGCCGATCGGATTTTCAATGGCGTTTTGGTTTCGTCCGATTTTGTGGTATGCTGGCAGTGCAGAATGCTTGATGAAATTATTTTACGGTAGCGGTACGTGTTTGCTGTTTTAATTCAAACGTGGTGTCTTTGGCTCTAACGCTTCTCGATTATGTTAAATGGAGTATTGCTTTCCATGGCAGGTAGTTGGGAAAAAGAAACTTTATTAGAAAGCTACTGTTGAGTATTTCTCAATACCGTTTACCGATTGCTAACTAAAGCTGAAACGATACATATCGATCCACCCACTGCACCCTATTGTAGGACGAACGATGTTGTTAAGCTGTTATGGTTGCTGCGAACTGATTTGCTATGGACGTGTGAAGTGTTGTGTATTCTTGCATTTTTTGTCTCTTGCCCATACTCACCTAGTGTTGTAATAGGTTGATTTGTAGTATGGAGGATGATGGTCGAACACGTAGTTTAGGATGGGTCCGGTGCTTTTCAGTAACTTACGATGTTCGCCTACAGGCTTCACCACCATTGCCGGAGTAGTAGGATTAAGATTCATTGAATTAATTGTTCGATGGCGCTGTAGGCTTGATGCTGTAGCCGTAGTAAGCGTATCGTTCGATGCGATGGAGTGGAAATTTGAAATGTTGATGGGATTATTTCTTCTTGATGCATCTGATATCGATTGCAAAGCAGGGGAGTGCTTCGGTATCGATTTGGGTGGGTCGTTATGTGAGTGGGTGGCGGCCTCCATCCTCATGGGCTTGCTGGCATCTTCTGCAGCATGTACATTCACTGCCAATTGTACATTAGACGATGGCCTGCGTATTGTTCCTTGGGTTGATAAAGATAGATTAGTGATGGGCTGCTCCAGTGACACGTCTTCCGCCGTCGCTGATACGGTGAAACCAGATAGGTTTGTTGTAGAAAAAGAGCTACTACTGTCGGTGTTAGTGGTCAGACCCAACAGTGTCGAAGGTAGCTGTACAACTGTTCCTGTAAGGCGAGGAATAGAAAATGAATATATTACAGGGAGAAATGGACGTAGAAATTGATGTTTGGCTTAATAGCAGCAACAGTGCAATCATACACTAATGCCCTCTCAGATCGATTGTCGATGAACACCACAAGGCACTGACTATTGCGACAATGCTATTAGGAAATGTGGATTTTAAAGGACTGGGTTAGTTTAAATTCAACATGTATGACAAGGTACCGCATTTGGGGCGGCCCGGATATATGTCTATATGCCGTAGATATTCGTGATTGATTCTTAAGTGTCTAACCTTAGGATTAATATAAGATATTGTAAGTATCTTATCAGAACAATCGGGACTGACGTTTTAACCTAAAATATTTTCTCTCCAGAGATATTTGCTAGCAGTATGTAATCCTGTACATCGTTAGTCTTGCTTGGAGCATGTACGATTGACATTTGTGTACACGCCCCGGAAAACGAACAGTTGTTACTAGAAGAATACAAATGCGTATTGTTCAGTGCGTTTGCAATGTCTGTGCTTTAACGAGTTGAGTATAACCCAATCAAAATCCTCCAACCGTTGTATGTAGTTCACGTTGCCGATAAATTGGATGTAGAATATGGAACAGGAATTCAAAGTACGTTAGCATGAAGGTGATAGCTTGCCGCTATTCTCTAAGGGAAAGTGACGCGTTCAAAGAGACTTTGAATTTAGAATTGCTGAACGTTACATTTGTGTAGTTTGCTTCAAAGAGCTTGTATGTGCAAGTGCTCAGAGTAAGTAATCGAATTCAACTCGTTGCTGGGTCGTTGCTTGCAAATGATGAGCCAAAGGTGAATATTTATAGAGCTTTCGAAAAGACACTCTTTTCTCCAATAAGGTGATGCGAAATTTAAATATGAAATAATAATTTAAAACCAAATATTTGTTGTTTTTTTAAGCTCATCCCTATTCGTTGAAACACAATTTTGAACGAAACTTTCATCGTCATTAATCTCCTTACATTAATTTAAATATTCTTTACAGCCTCGTCAATGTTCAATGTTTGAATCCCTTCGTCATTGGAAATGTTTACCCTGCCCTAGCGCCTTAAGATCTTCATCATCTAGCTTGGCGTAACGACCTATTTAATGGTGTAACATCCAATTTTTGACAACTAACAGGTTTTTTCTAACCTTCAAGACTTATGCAGACTGAACTTACTTCACGGGTCCATTACTTGGTGAGTGGTTGAACAGTAACGTTTAGAACACATTTAGAATTATTTTTACGTTGTAGGCATTGAGACTTTACCAGGCTACTCTCAATAGTTGAAAAATAAAGTGGATACAGAATTGTTGCTTGCTACGACAAGACCAGATTAAGTCTGTCCTTTCTTCGGCTCAGTTATTTATAAAATATTATTCTAATGGTATAGCTTGTCCGAAGTCCATGCCGTTGTTGGGCGTAGTCTAGTAGGTTGACCTACTTTCTCCCGTTTCGACGAGAACCAGCGTGTTGCAACTTGTTCAGAGTTTTTGCAAACAAATTGCTAGAACTTTGGGTTAACTTTTATTGATTTTGATATTGATTGATTGTCTCTGTGCCATTCATGTGTTGTGGTTGCACAGCGCAACGCAGCTCACTTTCATTCCTATTGACACTTGACGCTACTTAAAGCTTTGCGCTTTCATTTGTTTCTACGCCGTTTGGTTTTGCATAAAAATGCGATTTTTTAGTTCTTTTAAAGTGTGTCATGATTATACGCACACACTCAATTTCCTGGAAGTCTTATATAAAGTTACTGGCATCTGTATA
>KI423962.1:3708-20597 GCA_000473375.1 Anopheles culicifacies | reverse complement strand
TTTTTTTTTTTATTGAGCTTGAGGTTTTGTATGTTTATTGGCTGCTGTTTTATCAGTTTGACCATGTGCCTTTATCATCACACCGTGCGCAGTTGGCGGCTGAAACCTAACCCTCAAACTACCGCCGCTGTCAATCATGATCGCAAGTCGCGCCAACCATCGTCAAAGGAGTGATGCGATAAGATAAATCAAAATGACCAAAAATGCTGGTCCCGCGCGTAGGTGATGCTTGAAGGCGACCTCAACTTACGATAGCGATATTTTTTTGTTTTGCCCAAACCCAGACCGCACCAGTTTGCCGTATAATTAAGGTCACGCCACTTGGTTGAGCCTGGCACAAACGCACTACCTATTGTCGAACGACCTGTCAAGGGTTAAACCGAGGCCGGGAAAATGGGTGTGTAGTTGGATTTCATTTTCCAACCTATCTCTCTCTCTTTGGACGGTGACCGCCTGGGAACGGTCGGAACAACAGAGCCCAAATCAAATGTGGAGGAAAACACGTCACATTGATGGAAAATGAAACAAGCAAAAAAAAAATGTACACAACACCCAACCGTAGTAGGAAGTACAGACAACATCCGGAGCTGGCTGTGCAAACAGTATTCAAACGAACGCAAGGTGGTTCCGAGCGGTATAGTGCGCTGAGAAAAAGCTGTCAAAAGTTCATAGACACAAACACACACACAGATTTAGCAAAACAACGAAAAGCAGGCGGCGGAAAAACAAGCCGTTGTTGCATATATCGATATCACGAAGCCCTCTCCCCGTGCGTGTGTGCTTGTGTTTTGTGTGGAAAAATCGCAATGAAAAACTGGTGTGACTGTGTGCGGGATTGATGAAAAGAAAAAAAAAGGGAAAACACAACAAGTGCCGTCAGAGACCGATCACAACAGAGCGGCCCTATCCTTTTTCCTAGCCCAGTAGTAACTAAATATGCAAGCCAGAGAAAAGAAAGAGAGACGATTGTGTTAAAAAGAGAGGGAAAGAAATAAAGCGATTCCATCTTTGTTGCTATGCGCGGGTGTGTGAACGGGATGGATGCGCGGTTCAGCGAAGCGAAGGAACGAACAACAACACAGCGCAACAGCAACCGAAGAGTTCAAACAACTCTTTTGCGGACTCCGCATGTCTGTTCCCATCCACCTTCACCTGCTCGTTTACCCCCCCACCCGTTCTGCGCACACCCGCACAAACCGTACGCAAACCAGAAACTGGATCGAAACAACATTTGCATCATGGCGCACAGGTTCACCGCACTTCTCGCGGGTGGCTTACCAACACCAACCAACCATCCCAGCCATTAACACGCACCAACACAACGGAGCAGGAAAAACCGGCGCTTGTGTCATAGGGAACACGGTTGTCTACTGGTTTTCCTTCCAATTTCCGTGCATGAATATTTGGGAAAGCTATTGTTTTGTTCTTTACCTTCACTGCTTGTGCTGAGTTGGAAAACATCTGTAGGCAGCATTGCGGAGAGATGGAGCATTCCCACTGCCCACTTCCATAAAAACGCATGCACACAACTAATTTTTCAATCCACACAAACCATCGACACATACCCACAAGCTGCTGATCGAAACCAGCCAGACGATGAGATCAAGAACAGACGATACGCTTTTATGCAGAGACGAGATAGAACACTGAACTAGCGCATCTTCCCATCTCATTCTCACCAGCAACGAAGCACAGGTGCGTATGGGGCTCCGATGGCGGATAATACTCATCAAGCTTAACCGTCCTGCTACCTTTCCTTCTCCTGCCACGTTCTAAATATCGCACACTTTCTCTCCCTGCACCCATTCTGTCCCCTCCGCTCCACCCATCGTACACACGCAGGCGCACACACAGAGAACGTGCCTCCGGTCGATGGCTGCTGCGATGGATTCCTAAAATCGACGGCATCCCCCTTTTACAATTGACGTTGCGTGCGTCTGTGTGTATTTGTGTTGTGTGCATTGTTCTGCTACACGCATTGGCCCGTTTCGGTTCTTTGCTCCCATCCCATTGCATCCTGTTTCAGTCACTCTTGTTCAGAGTTAGGCTTCTTATTTTGTCTAGCCTGGCGGCAGGTTTTTTTTTCTGTATGATGTTCTAGTGGCTACAGATCAAGTAACCATAGCGTGAATGTAAACGGAAGCAGCTCAAGAGTTTCATCCCCGCCAACGGCTGTTACTATTATGTCGCCTTTCTATCTGAATCCGACAAATCAAGCTGTATACCATCATCCCGTGTCTTGTTTTAGGGTTAAGATATGATTTCTAACCTCCCTTTTAACTATTCTAATAAGCTCACAGCGTTTCTAGTGGGCGCTTGTTCCCAACCCACTTACAGGTCGTCACACAGAGTTTTCACACCATCCGCACATTTTCTCATGCCTCATCATAAAGCGAATGAAGATTTAATACCAACGTCTTTCTCTATTTTCCTCTGCTTCTCTTCTGGAAAATAGGCGCAAGCCTCCTGTATCTAGTAAAACAAGTGCACCCCCGGAATAGCCCCCGGGCAGCAACAGCAGCATCAGCGGAAGTAGACAACTAGATTTGACGACAGGCAGCTTTCGCACCGTTTTCATAGCCACATGGCTTGAAGAGATTAGTAATGGACATGGATTGTAGCAACCATACGTTGCCAGTACTACGGTATCGTAGTATCAGTTGCCATATTTGAAGTTTTCACACGACGAGAATAACAAACCACAACACCAGACGGTGACAAACTTTGGGACACTCAAACCCACACATACACACACACCGGACACAAAAAAGGACACACTTACGCTCGCTCTACTACTGGACACACACACGCGTTGATATTGGGATTCGTATTTTTTCTTTTCTTCACTGACGTTCTTTTAACGATGCACTACAGCACTTTTTGGATTTCTCCTCGGTGCGCACTTCTTTCGATACGTAAACTATAGTATTTCACCTACGCGTGCTCTAGAAAACTTCTACTTTTCTCGGTTTTATCGAAACACGTCAACACACACTAGGCGCTTGGCTGGAAAAGCACGGCTTCACTTCCTTCCCTGCGGACAGAATTTCTTCGCTTCACGGTACCTTCGTCACAACGAAAAAAAGGGGTTGCGCAGAAGAGCCTTCACTGTCTCACTCACTCACGTGGCGTGGCTTTTATTCACTCCCGGCATTTCCAATTACTGCCGTTTCCTTATGCACTGCACAAGCACAGAGAGAATCTTTCGTATTAATTGCCAAAATTTCAAAAAAAAAACAGTAAATCAAAACAATCCCGGACACAGCGTCGCGACAACAACGCAAGCACAGCGGATCGATATTATGTGTAAACGCAGCGGTGCGCTTGCAGCTCCGGTTCTTCTACGGATGGGCTGTTTGTTCTGTGTCTCCCGGAGGCTGCTGACACGCTGGACCAACGAAGAACTGGAAATAGCTGACCGGTTTCAGCTCACGCTGGAACGAGACACACCGGACCGTTGCACAAAGCGACCGAGACGGGTAGAGAGTGAGCAAGTGCAAAAGCGAGAGCAGGAGCGCACAACCGTGTGTACGCGTGTTGGTGCAAAGGTAAAGCAAAGGATGAATACCATTAATCGAACAAAAGTAGCAATAAAAGCGCTGCTAATCTGCAAACTGATGATGCTTTGTTCAAACAAACAAGAGCCACGCGAGCACAATCTTTATTGGTTATCTTTCACGCACGCACTTTCGCACTAACGGTGTCCACTTTTGGCGTATACGTTAGGAAGTCAATTGGCACTAACGCCGGCCACACTGTTGTTCGTTCGCGGCTTGGTTACTTTTGAATTAGAAAACATTAGAAATACATGCTGGTGGCTGAATGTTGCTGTGCCTTCAACCAGACTGTGTGTGAAAGAGAAAGAAAACGCTGATGATAGGATTTTTTACCGTTGCAAGAAGAGTGCAGCTAGCGCAACTGCTTTGCACTATGGGATTCCACAGCAACATGTTTTTTTTTTGTCGTTAGCCGTTTTTTGCTTCATGAAATAAATGGCGATAATAAAATATGTTTTAGAATTTATATAAAAAATAACAACGCATCTTTGTGGTTTTGGTTGGCCAGCACTAATTAAAGCATTCACATTTTGAATTAAAATTGAATGCACAATTGGCTTGCAAAGCACACAAAAAACTTGAAATTGTGCCACTAGTACCACTGTCCCCTAGCGTGTTTTGACAGCTCAAATGTCAACAAGACGAGCCGGGCAAAATGTGCTGTTTTGATTGAATAACGCAAGCCAATGTTGGTAGCGGTGCATTTATATTGAGCTAGAACAGTGTTTTTCGTGCAAAAGTGACTTACAGTAAGCCAGTTTTCCACAATGAACCAGGCCGAAGTATCGAAGTTAATGTCCCAGCTGCGAATAGCGATACGTCCGCGACACCGTAACCTTAAAAACTCCGACGGACCCGAAGGCCGGCTAAACAAGTTGCGCAAAACGGTGACGGCACTGGTCAAACACGAACGGATCGAGCTAAACTATCAGCGGGCGGATGAAGCCCGCGGATACGCGGAACGGCTGATTTCGGATGCGATACGTCATGGCGATTGCCACAAACCCACGATGGAGATGGCCGACTTTTGGCTGCTGGAGAAGCAGCTGGTGCATAAGCTGTTCAAGGTGCTCGTACCGCGGTTCGAAGAGTACAAGGTGTCCGCAACGCGAATGTACAAAGCGCCCAAAGAGTATCCGGGCTGGTATCGGAAGCGTGCGGTTTTGGAACTTCGAGGCAACCCGTATCCATCGCTGCTGCCCAACCAAACGAACAACCGGAACCTGCTGCACAATGTGCTGATGGATGAGGCGAAGAAGGACTATCGGAGGGAAAAGTATGCAGAAATAGCGGCACAGATTGGATCCGACGGCACCCAGCCAGGGGTAGGATCGGTCGGTGAGAATATGACCGCGAGCGAACAACCAAAAGAGCCAAACCCGCAAGCATAGTTCAGTGTACATAGAATAACGTCATTTGCTTAGATTTATAGTAGAACGCGAAAACGATAAATAACAGTAAAATAAAGCATGCGAGCTATGGAGATTTCCTGTCTCGCTAAGGTTGAATGTAATATGTGTGTCGGAATTGTACGCGTATCGATTTTCTGCGTGTAGTATGGCGCATAGCGCGCGGAAGGATGCTGCTAGGATTATTTACAATCGCTATCTGGGGACGAAAGGACAAGCGCTAGGCATATCCTACTGGTGCTACATGCTATTGTACGTACGATTCAAACGCACACTGGATGATACAATCGTAACTGTGTCAAGGATATTGGGCATCGTTGTGCGTTCTTCAAATTGGGTAGTACACGCAGGACCGAATCATTATGGCTTGACGTTCCCCCATGTCCAATCCGAACTAGCTACACAACGCTCCACATGAGCTAGGGAGAGCAAAGGGGGAAAAATAAATTGGATGTAATACGATACGCGAAGATGGGACATTCAGTTCGGCGTGGGTATTTTTCGCTTCAACAACAATCCTTCAAAGAAACCCCGTTTTTCTCTTGCCATTCAAAGGAGAAAACCGCAATGTTTTGTGCATTTTTCTTTTGAAAATCTTTTTTCTCTATCGTCAACTTAAATCATCGAAGTGCAAATTAACTTCACATAGAACAATGACGCACGCGTGTGGTTGCGTGCTTTTCTGCAACGCTTCAATGGTACATCAGAAAAAAAATTACCATACCGCATTACATACACTTGCTTCGTACGTTCCCATGCTCAGCAAACGCAAGAAATTTTGTGCACGCAATCAACATTTTTATACCCACTTCATTATTTTTGCCCCTTCCCATGTGCGCACCGGAAAGAAAAACCCTTAGGATACCGGAAATTGCACCAGCACGCACGATAATAACCTCCGTGCAGCAGGGAGAAGAGCAAACCGAAACGGATAAGTTCATAAAAAGTACGCAAGATATCAATTTAACAAACGACGGCTTCCCTTCCGAAGCAGGAACTCTCCTTTACGACACATTAGTTCGGAATCGGGCACTGAAATTTGGACACTCACTTCACTCCTTCGCAGCATGTTCGGATAGATGTGTTTTATTGGGAGAAAGGAAAAAATAGTTGATGTTTGCATTTGATTACAAGTGATGGTGGTGGACAATGGACGGGTGATCATACCCTCTGACGCCAGCAAGTCCAGACAATGGCGACCGCAATGACTGTTAGGCGGAGAGCTGGCTTTTATGGTTCGGAAAGTGCAACGGTCATAATTATGATGGCATAAACTCACATCACTGGAGGATGAGGATGAAGGACACGGTGTACCACCAACGAACTGCCGACTTAACGACCATAGCACAGTACTAGGCAAACCATCGTCAAGATGCGCCATATTGTACAATACGCCCACGTGTTCATGTTAAACTGCACATGTGTTCCTTTGCACAATTTTGATAAACGCCCCGCGGTACGGTTTCAAAGTGAGGTCCGCCTTCACCTGCATTACGTTGTCCTTCTCGCAGGGTAGTATACGGTAGCGAGACAACAGCTTCGCCAACAACGTTTTCATCTCCAGCATAGCAAACCGTTGTCCAATGCAGGATCTGATGCCCGTACTGAACGGTAGATAGGTGAAGGGTTGTGGCTCCTCCACAAACCGTTCCGGCCGGAACTGATCAGGATCCGTGTAGTAGTCGGGATCATTCTGCATATCGTAAATGTTGATCATCACCTCCGTACCGGCCGGTATCGTCACACCATCGATAACCATATCTCCAGCCGATAGTCTTCCAATCAATGGTACCGACGGGTTTAACCTTAGCGTTTCCTTAATGACCATGTCCGCGTACTTCAAGTCCAGCAGTGAGGAATACGTTAAGTCTGCTGAGGCAACATCACTTGTACCATAAATAGACACTATTTCTTCGTACAACCGTTGCTGGCAGTCGGGATTGTGGGACAGATAGTAAAGGGCAAAGCTGACGCACGACGCGATCGTTTCATGGCCGGCAAACATAAATGTATCAACCTCACCGCGAATATCTTCATCGGACAACGATTGCTCGCCATCGAGGCGCGCCTCCAGCAGCAGGTCCAGAAATGTCATCTTGCGCGTACGATTTTCGTTGTCCCGCGATCCCCAGTTGGGTGTATCTTTTATCTGCTTCATTCGCTCACGGATCACGGAGTCCGTAAATTGATGAATTACCTGCAGTACAGCCCTCTGGCGACGTCCGGTACTGGTGCACGAGAAAATCGTGTCGTTAGAAAGCAGCGGATTAAACACCCGCTTAAACACCAAGCTTATAATTCTGAGGAAAGATACGATGGCACTACTGGATCTCATCCATACAGATGCGGGAACATTCACACTTGCTACTTACTCTTCATTTGCTTCCATAAATTGAACCTTGGGATTCGATTGACACTCCAACCGTATACCCATCGCCGTCTCGCAGATAATGTCCATCGCACAGTAGCGCAACGGTGCGTGGATATCAATGTCCGGACCACCGACCAGCGGTACCAGCTTCTCCACCAAGATGTCCGCCTGGGTGCTCATCGTACCGAGAAAATCTTGCAACATCTTAAAATGGAATGCCGGATTGATGATTTTCCGCCGGGTTGTCCAACGCGTTCCATTCGACACGACACTGCTAAGCCCAATCCACGGTAGCAGAAAGCGATAGAAGTTGGGCTTGATAACCGTTTTCGCCTGTATCACCTGCTCGAAGATGCGCGGATCGCTGGTGAGCAGCTTGAACTCATTGCAAAGCTCCTGCAATACCAGATTCTTCCCGTACCGCTTGTGACAGTCAACCAGCGCACGCAGTACACCGTCGGGTGTGGTGTCCAAGAAGAGGTACGCACTTCCCAGCAGTGGTACCGTTGGAAGGGTACGAAAGTGTGGCAACTGCTTCAGCAGAGCCACCGCATGACGGCGATTCTGGAGCGTCTTCTGCGTAACGTACAGGATCGTGTAGAGTAGAAGCGCAAGAAGTAGCAGCACAGTGATGGCCATCGTTACGTAGGTGTACTTCGAGGGGATCGTTCGCACTGCTGCACTGTACAACATCTGGCAGTGGTACAACTTTCTTACGCTATATTTATGTACTGTGTGAGAGCAGCAATAGCAGATATTATTATCACTTTCATCCAGAGGTCAGGCTGCTCACCGATACTGACCCCTGGAAGTGGACCAACGACGCAAGCCTTATCGTGTATACTTCTGCATCGTGTTTGTGGAATGTTTTGCTTAATGTTACTAACAATCGTACATATTTTATTAGAGCGTTCGATCGTTACCCGATCGCTTTAAACGCGTATGTTTTCTACGAATCTAATCGTCTGTAGTGGATAATACATCTTATCTTATCGCGAACCCTCTACCCTACCTGGGGACAATCTTAACGAACGTACCGTTTACCGGTTTAAGCGTCATGTCCGTTTTGATACGCAGCTCATTACTAGCATCGCACGGCAAAAATCGATAGTTGGCCAACAGTTTCACCAGCATTGTTTTAACCTCGAGCATCGCATACCGCTGCCCGATGCAGTTGCGCGAGCCCACACTGAACGGGATGTAGCTGTACGGTTGCCGCTTGGCCGAAGCTTCCTCACTGAACCGCTCCGGATCGAAGCGGGACGGTTCGGGATACAGCTCCGCGTCGTTATGCAGCGCGTAGATCAGGATGCCGAAATCCATCCCCTTCGGTATGTTTACACCATCAATAACCATGTCACCTGCCGATCGACGGCCTATGATCGGTACGGACGGATTCATGCGCAGCGTTTCCTTGATGACCATCTCGAGATACTTCAGCTCCTGCAGTGTACCGTAGGTCAGCTCTTGGCTCTTTGCATCCGGCCCGACGATGGCCTGTATTTCGTCGTACGCCCGCTGCTGGACGGTAGCGTCACGGGACAGATAGTACGCCGCAAAGCTGATGCAGGACGTGGTCGTATCGTGACCGGCAAACATGAACGTATCGACTTCCTCTCGTATCTCCGAATCGGAAAGTGGTGCACCGTCGATCGAGACGTTTAGCAGCAGATCCAGCAGCGTCATGCGACGTTTACCATAAACGTCCTCTTCTTCCAGTTTTTCCTGTGCCTTTTGCTTTTCACGCTCATCTTGCAGCTGTTTCTTACGTTCGCTTATCACCCGGTAGGCGAAGCCGTGCACCACCTTCAGCAGCTCCTTCTGGCGGTCGTGTGCCTTCGTAAACTGGAATGCCCACTTGTACTCGCGCAGGAAAGAGAACAGACGCTTGAGGATGATGTTGGAGATTCTGTAAATTGTAAATAAAGCTCGTAATGCTTGCACTACATCGTCACACTCCGAAAAGGGACTTACTCTTTCACTGCCATCACATATTCCGAGTTAGGTTGCAGCTGTGTGTTTAGCTTCACGCCCATCGCCGACTCGGAGATGATGTCCAGCGCACAGTACGTCACATGCTCGTAAATATCGAAATCCTTACCGTTGGCGCTCTTACTCAGCTTCTCCACCAGCACATCTGTCTGGTGGTTCATGATCACCAGGAAATCCTCCAGTATTTTAAAGTGAAACGTCGGCGTAATGATCTTTCTGCGTTGGGCCCACTTCGAACCGGTCGATACGACTAGCCCGGTACCGAGCCATGGCATCATAAAGTCATAAATGATCGTCTTCTCGATTGTTCGCGCTTGCATCACCTGCTCGATCACTTTCGGATCGCAGATCTGCAGCGACGGATGGTTAAACAAACCCTGCGTGATGAGATTCCGACCGTACCGCTTATGGAACCCGGTGAAGGTGGCGAAAATTCCTTCCGGCGTTGGATCTTTAAAATGGTATGCCGATCCAAGCACCGGGACCGACGGAACGATCGTGAAGATTGGCAATTTTTTGGCCAGCCTGGAGACAGTGGCACGGTTCCGGATGATAGTAGCGAACATCCAGGTGATGGCGATGCCAAACAACGTCGTGAGCAGCACAAGAAACATCTTAACCACACTTCAAGGTCACACAAAATGAAGAGAATCGGGACGCTCGAGTGCGTTGTGACGTATTTTTTTAGTTTGGAAGATACGAACGCCCTAATAAAAGAGGCACGATTTGTCGGAGTTCGGCGTCCGCGTACACCTGTCACTGACGAGCACCAAAACAACTGAATCCGCGTTTAGCCGTGACCATCAATATATTATACTCTTGTAGGCGCTATCTGGCTGTGCGAGTGTGCGTTCCAAGAGCGTACGGAGGGTTCAATCGTTTATGCTGGTGGACGTGTGATGTTGGCCGTTAATTGTGTTTTGGAATGTTCCAAAATAGACCTTGATGAAGCCAGCAGTAGCCACGCACAGCATACGTATTGTTTGGAGGGTATTATTGTTGAGATTTCGTTTTGTTTTATTTCATACACAATTTCGTTCTACTTGCGCAACAAATTTATTCATGCTTGAACAAATATATTTTTATTAAATAAATGAAAGGGAAAGACAATTCAGAAACACTGTAAGTTGATGAGTGCGATCGGATTATAGGCAGTACGTTATCAATAATACGCCTGAAGAATATGAATGATGAAATGATACAATGTTTGAATGTAATAGACCATTGTGTAAGTAAAGGCAAACTATTGAACCATAAACAGAAGACACAGTCTTAATTTAAATCCAAATATGAATCGTTTTACTTTGTTTGTTTCACGATCAACGCATGTTAAGTCCGTTCTATAAGTAAAAGTAAATAGAAAACATACATTAGATTAAACTATCTATACTAAAGAGCATATACTTCCCTATTAACATTTAAGTAATCATTACGATATTTAATCTTTTAAAGTTAACAATGAGATTTATTTTCAGCAAGTCATGCTTTGTCCAATGTCCAACATAGGGTCGCATATTGCATGTGACATACAGGCTGTTCTTTACTCATGACACAGCACATAAAACGGAAATGCTACTCAAGAAATCGAAACATTTCGATTACAAAAGGAAGAAGTTCATGTTTTCTTCAAATTATATTTCATAAAATGATTAAATCTGAATTTGATGGCATGAATGAAGTTTGTTTCTTGACAGCAATGTATTTCATAAATTCTATTATTCCCCATTATGTTTGGTACATTTGAGGGGAGACTTCTCTAAGTGCATGACATGGTTCACTAGAAATTGAATTTTTAAATAGATTTATATAACTCAAGAGACATTTAAAGTATTCAAAACTTTTATCGATGATTATTAAAAATGATTATTTGCACCATAACCAATTATTATTAGTAAGTGGCATTTATGCAACTTTTACAATTATTTTCAATAAAATAATGTGTTACGGACTGTATGAGTTTCTAATTTTTTTTAATGGATACAATACATTCTACTACAACAGTTTTTATATAGAGACTAATTTATGAATGGAATGTGCAAACCTCGCTAAGCGGTTAGAAGTGTTAATAAAAATAATTATTTCTTGCGCTGTACACGCTCGAAGCAAAGATTACATACTTTTAGGCGCACCGATAAAGTGATTCATTATTAAAAGACGGGAGACGTAATAAGTCGATGGAAACGATTTGCTTTTATAATAATCTTAAAACAGATTTTCATTAAAACACGTTTAAACAACAAATAAGTCTCTTGGCGATTAAAAGTTGTTATATAAAATGAATCAAAACATCATTGCTTCTTTTATTGCATACATTTAGGCATAAAGACAGTACCGGATGTGATTGTTTCGATACGTATATTTTATCACAACTTGACACGATTTTTATCTATCTTTCTTTTTTTTTTTTTTGTAGCCCTTGCGGAAAGAAAGATCAGCTTTGAATGGCAATGACGCTCACCAGCGTAAACTTTGCATCCGTTCAATAAGATATCCATTTCTGCCGGCAGTGAGCATCGATGCAACGATGATTGCATCGTGACGTACGAGCTCTTCACAGTGCACAAAAATGCATTGAAAAGCATGAATTTGAATATGGTTATAAGAATGCAAGATGTTTTCTGGCACAGCCACTTGCAATGGGAATCTCGATTGTGGAAAACGTTAAAGCGTTAAATCAACTATCAATACTAAGGTTGTACAAAAATGAACATCAGGGGCGGTCCATTTGTTACGTAACGCTAAAATTGGCATTTTTCGACCCTCTCTCCCCCTATCGTAACAAAACGAAACGTTGGGATAGACCCCCCCTCAAATATTACGTAACGCAACACCGAACTCCCCCCCTCCATATTTTTTTCCGCAACAAAAACAAAAAAAATCGAAGCTGCAAGTATAAAACATTTCGGGACACGAGCTGGAATTCCTAATTTGAAAAATATAAAGAACTAGAGAAAACTAGAAAAAAAAACCCTATTGAAAGTAGTTGAACGTAGTTAACTCCGAATAACAACTCATTCACTTTGAGTTAACTCACTAAACAGAGTTGTTATTCCCATCTATAGTTTCGTTTAGTGAGCCAATATGAACTGGTAAAATTGACTGTTATTCATTAAATTTGGAGATTAGTAAGTCTAATAAAAAGTGAAATCAAAAAGACTATTAACCCGTTCAAAGGCTGGCCTCGGAGGTCGTTAAGCCAAGAAAAAGAAGACCTAATTTTCTAACAATTCAATGAAAAGATAAAAACTTTGCAATCAAAAAAAAAATAGCTCACACACACAATGTGTGCCTATCCTGAATTGGTTATTTCGGACATTTGGACCAAAAAACTATTCCATTTTTTTTCTGCACAAACCATATGTGTCCTGACATTATATAAATCCCAAGTTTGTACGACTTCCCTATCAAAATATATCAAGAAGTAAGAGCGCAATACTCACCCAGGTTGATGGCATATGTTTAATTTATGTTACGTAACACAAAATGGACCCTTCCTCACCCCTCTGTAACAAAACGTAACGCTAGAGAGAACTCCCTCCACCCCCGCCCTTCAAGCGTTACGTAATTAATGGACGACGCCTCACTTGGGCAAGGTAAACGAAGCTTAAAACAGTACAAGTTTCATTCCTTCGTTTACCACATTCCACAACTTCGAGAGTTCCTTCGCGCAGCAAACGAACCATCCATGCTTGGCGAATGTTTTTCCTCTGAAATCAACCGGAAATCGAAGACGCAACATTATTTGTTTATCATTTGAGGCAATGTTCAGCAACTCAGCAGCAGCAGCAAAAATGGCGAACACAAAGATTATGAAAAATCAATGTTCGTCTCAACTTGAGTGTAGCATGTAACCTAACCTAGTTTGCTACCTTTTCTGTGCGAATCGTCTCCCAGGAGGGCAAATTTATTGCCACTGTTGGCGGAAAGCGATACGAAATGGTTATCAATTTATAGTTCGTTTAACGTTGCATGATGAGGTGAGCTTGTACGCCATCTGCACCGAAGTGGTAGAGGATTGAATTGCCATAAATGAATTGCTGATCTTTACTATCACAATTCGCGTTCGCCCTGCACACGAACCGCAACGTGGCGCTTTATTCCGAGAAAGGAATCCTTTCATTGATCTCGGTCGTCTAAAAGCTACACGTGTTTCCCTTCCATGGATAGATTCTCGACTTTAGGCGTTGGTGGCCACTGTTATGCCGTTTCAGAATTTATTACAATTATTTATCGAATCGGCGAAAAGCGAAGCGCTGCGTCTGAACCCATAAACAACGCTGGTGTCCTCTGGACATCTGAAAAGCCTGAAATCTTCGCTACGTAGTACACGGGAACGGTGATGATGAATACCGGTTTGCCCGGTTTAGTGTTGCTTTATCGCTATTCGAGCGAATTCTCGGATCCTACTGATTTTCAAAGATGATGCTCGGGTTTGGTTACGTTTCGGGCCGCTGGTTAACCGGGAAGCTTTGATTATAATTTATAACATCAACTGCCAATAATTCGAACAGGAAAGCGTATACTTAGACGCTGATGTCCTTAGTGCAGAATACCTGGCTCAGACGCGGCACGATCAGGTGGCATTGTTGGAGGGTAAAATCTCGTAAATCAGGATCTGGGTCGTCTTTACCAACTGGCTCTTGGTGCTATCAAAAGCATCTAGAACTACAGGGTACCGGACGAAGGAGAACCGTGTAATGTTGTTTGTGTTTTTGATTTATCTGCTCAAGACTATCTTGCTAGGAGTTGGGGAGGGCCAAGAGAGAAGGTTGGGCGATACAGAGAACGTTCTCAATTGTAGTCGATCATCCTGACACGTTGCCTGGCGATAGAGTCCGGCGCAAACGTGTGGGCGAACGAGGAGGGATACAATTTATGCGGCGTAAGCAACCATCACCATAGTCAGATCTTGGAAGGTTCGTACGCTACCAGTGGTCAGGTGTTACGAATTAAAGTTTCGTTCCGCCCTGAACTCTGCAGACTTGAAGCAACTTATCTCGTATGCGTACAATCCTTTCCCCCGCTGGGTGGTCAGCCGGGATAGTGGTTGATCGATGGTGCTAATAAGGTAATTGAGTGGAAAATATGGCGACATTAGTAGAGAGGATGAATAGAGCTGATAAATCATCATCGTTCGTTTGAAAGTAATGTCGAATTCATCGCAAGCAGATGGGCGGAGATGGGTGTTTACTAGCAAGAGATGAAGCGATTAAAAGTACCACGAACGGTAAATCCAATTGTAGCTTAAAGCAGAAATACTTAGTGTGGTTATAGTTCATACTTTCCACGTGTTAGCATTCCTGAAAGAAGATTAACAGCCTCTTCTGAAAACTAATTATTCTAGACGAGCATCCTGGATGGTCCACACAGCAAATTCCAAAGCATACAACGTCGGCACGACACCTGGGGCGATAGTTACACCAGCCGGAAATGGCGTCCTCAATGCCTTTGGTGTCCTTCCAAGAGCGAAGTAAAACAATCAAATAACAAATTTACCGACGTTCCGGGAATGCCGCAGGCCAGTCTGCCCATAATGTCTGTCCACGGGGGCCACCCGATCGAATGACAAAACAGAAATACATCTTCCTTTGATGTCACGTTTAATTCCAACCGTGTATCCATTTAATGCCAACGAAATTGGACGATGCTGGGGTGGGTGTGCAAGCCGGACGGGAAACCTAATTCCAGCAGATCCGTTTCGTTTTTTGTTTTTTGGGGGGAAGGAATGTAAGGTATTGCCGCTAGGAGGAACGGTAAAAAAACAACATTGATCCTGACAACAGAAAGGGAAGAGATAACAAATTTTCAATCCCTCCGGTGAAGGTGTTAGTTATCGTGATGGCTGGCCGGGCAAGCCGAACGAAAGTAATTTGGCAAACAAATCAAATTATTGATTCCTTTGAGCCCGAGCACACCTTGGCGGTTGACGCGTGTGAGAGCAGGTTGGCGATGAGCTTTGAAGCTTTCGTGAATTAATCCCTTTAAAACAAGGGAGCCACCGTGGCAAGCGTTTGTACTGTGGCTTAGCGTCTTTAATCTTATTATTGGTGACGCTTCAATGGTTCTTCCCGGAGGGTGGAGCCGTAGCTTTTCGTGACGAACAACAACGTGTTTGCGCTGTGTTCGAATGTGCGGGATTGGTTTCCACGCCACAATAAATGCGCCTCCATCATCAGGATCAGGATCAACTTGATGCGTTTTTTCCCTCCTCCACAAGTGAGCAAGATTTGCAATAAAACTTCTTTTCTGATAGTACAAATCAAGCCATTATAGCCTCCAGCTATTGCTGTTGCTTTAGCGTAACTTCCACGTGAAAGGATGAAGAACTGAGGCTTTGTTGAACATTTTTCGTGGTAAGTTAAAAGTTATTTTAATGAAAAAGCGATAAAGTTGGTTCTTGTTCTGGTACGAGGCGAAGATGCGAAAGTTGTGGCATGATGAGCGTACATTTTCTTCTGATAATGGCTAAAAATTAAGGTTACGTTTGCTTATTTCCAATACCGTGCCGTTGGCTTACTCGTCCATCATTAGTGTGCGCGCTCAGTGTTAAAAAGGATCAGTGTAAAAACGTCCACCTTCCCCAACCGCCCAGCTTCGTTTTCAAATTGTGCTAGAATTGGTGGTACGCAACAATAGGTCATGGGTAATAAAATGGACGGAGTAGCTGGTACGGTGCAGCAGCCAGCGTTCTTCGATATTTAGCAAAAGTTTCACTTTTTCTTTGACGTGTGGTCCCTGTTAAGCTTTTTTTTTGTTCTTCTCGGCTTTCCATCAAAGATGCTTTCGATTGTTCTGAACGCCTTGCGGCATAATAAAATCGATCCGGTTCGGTTCCTGTCGGGGATGGAAATAATACGGGAAATAAAAATTTTCTTAAGAAAACGGAAAAGAATACATCCGAACGCGATTCAATGAGCCGTAAGTGATTGGTGAAAATGGTGAATGAACGTTCGGTAGCGGTTTGCGTTTGGCTCGGGTGACCAAAGGCCCACAGTGGTAGCTTGTTGAAATAACTTCAACAAAACAATTACTAAGTAATAAAGTTAAAAGTATTAAAATAAATATTCATTATTTTTACACATTTGTCGAACCGCAAGAGCGTAATGTTGTACAATATTAAAAAATCGAGAGGCATTTTCTCCTTGTATTGAAGCAAATTTAGTTTATTCGGGTTGCTAATAGACAAGTTTTGTGGATTCTATAGTTTCCCACTAGATGGCGCTCACACGAAACTGCTTTTTTGACAGATGTCATTTTGACAGATAAAACGGTGTCAGTGTATGTGATTACTAGCGCGTTACTTCTAATAACTTTTCACTCGTTGCTTGTATTGTTTCGAAATTTTCGATAGCTTTCCACATTTTTATTTCCAATTTTTCGATGCCAACATTATAATTTTCTACTAACAGTAAATGTTTTATTTTGAATTATTTAAAATTTTACTACGTCATTTGATAACCCGGGAATAATTCGGTTATCAACTCTACGGTTGACTAAACCTACCACACTTAGTGTATAACAAAAAGATGTACTTAATCACATTAAAAAAAAATATTTGAT
>AXCM01005284.1:0-18913 GCA_000473375.1 Anopheles culicifacies | reverse complement strand
TTTTTTGTTTTGTTTTCCTGTGGATTGTTACGGATTTCTCTAATTTTGAACTAAAACTTAAGCACAAATATTAAAACCGGAGATGAAACGAATGCTCCTCTGCCTTTAATTAACTAGGGTATCGTTTATTAAACTATTCACAGTGGTTTTTTTTCCTTTTTCTTCGCTATTGTTGTTCCCGTTCTTAACTAATTCAATAATGCTCTCGTTAAAGAACAAAACATAAGCTCGTAACATAGAAATGGGGAAAAAATAAATTACTCTTTGCCTTGTTTCTTCTCCTGCACGTTGTACAACACACAAACAATATCCTCATATATCATACATCTTATATTACCTTACAATGTGTGTGTGTGTGTTTGGGTGTTTTATTTTATTTTTGTTTCGTTTTATCTAGCATATTTTGTGAGCAGTAGTAGTGATTAACCATTAAGCATGCCTTTCCGTGAAAGCCAATCTTTGTTTTGTATCATTTTGTTATTATTTGGTTCATCCCTAGGCGTTCGTTTAAGAGAACAAAAACCGATTTGTCGTTATTAAGCAATTAACGGGAAAATCCTTCACATCGCTCGCGGATATTCAGATTGAACCAGGAAAGAAGCGTTCGTTCTGGCTTTTTTCAATATCTTTCAGATAAAACCCCCTAGCCTAGGACATTTATTCTAGTGTTTGATTATTCTTCGATCGTAACCGCCGCATGTTCCTTTAAGCTTGCTTGTACACTTATGCTATATTAAGTTCCAAAATGAATTCCTCCTGCATGCGCTCTACCTTAATGCCATCGGAACGTTCCATTCCTATCGTTCCCTACAGCCTATGTACATGCGGTGTGTGGTGTGTCTTACTCTCCAACCGCCGGCTCTATGTTGACACCTCGATCGTGTCATTGTTATTGATCGTATCCTTGTCGGAATCGATGTTAATCAGATCACTCTCACCGCCACAGCTGGCTGCATCGTCTTCCTCGTCTTCGTCCTCCTCTTCCTCCTCATCATCACCTCCAGTCACATCGAGTGGTGTCGCATAACGCCTCCTGCCAGACACGCTACTCTCACCATCCTCTCCATCACCTTTACCAGCTTCCAGCGCTTCAGCAGCAGCCGGAAGCGTACCCGATGCCAACAAGGACGTCGGCCCCGAGTACGTAACCTTACCCATGAATGAACGAATCTCGTCAAAGAACACATCTTCCCCGCGTTCTGCTTCATTGGACGAGGGCGAATCACCCAGCACAAGCCCGGCCGCATCTGCATCATGCTTCTTCAGATGCCGGTCCAGATTCGTCTGCTGGCCGAAGCACCGTTCGCACAGGTGACATTTGAACGGTCGCTCCTTATTGTGAATGTTGCGTACGTGTCGCTGCAAGTTGCTCGAGATGCTAAAGGAACGCTCACAGTACCGGCACTTGTACGGCTGTTCACCAGTGTGGGTGCGTAGATGGCGCGTAAGGTTGGCCGATCGCGGGAACACTTTGCCACAGTACTTGCACGAGTACCGATCCTTAACCTTCCCGGGTGCGACCGCTCCACCCGGACCACCACCGGGGACGCCTGGTCTTCCACCTGCTCCTACACCGAAGCCCGGTGGCATCATGGCCGTCTGATGGAAGGCCTTCGATGGCATGTACTGACGGCTTCGTTTGATCAGATCCAAGTTTGATTCCAGCGAATCCAGGAAGCTGAATGGGGGACGCTGAAACCCACCCATTGGACCGGGTCCTCCGTGACACATCGCTTCGAGAAGGAATGGGTAGATTGGTCTTGGGTAGGAAATAGGTTGATGATGTGGACCAGACCCAGCAACGCCACCGGGCGATGAGGGTGAAGGTGAGGGCCTCGGTGAGAGTGATGGTGAGGGACTGGGTAGAGGGAACGCATCCGCTAGTGGGGATGCGGATGCCGCTTTCGGAGAAAGGGATGAACCGGTAGTGTTCCGACCTCGCGATCGGAGCGATAAATCATGGTGTGGTACGTCCGAAGAGTTGGGTGTTGGAACTGACGGTGTCGGTGTAGATCTTGGACTGGTCACTTCGATCGGTGTTGGACTTCGATTGGAGCTACGATTCTCTACCGCATCCGAGACATCCTTATCATCATCTGCCTCAACAGTGTCGTCTGCGTCATCGTTTTTTAACTTCTTCGAAAGACTCAGATCTAACGGTTGCTCAGACGAACCAGACGCATCATCCTCTTTCTTAGCCTACAGGAGAGGAAAGATCATTATTATCAAGCAATTCCCAAATGTTACTCTCAGTGGCGCATACATACCTTCTTTGCTTCAGACGAGAACTCCTCGGATTCTGACGTGTCACCATCTTCCACCGTACGGCTTCTTCTACGTTGTGATTGGTTTCTACCCTCCGCCAACGGAGGCGTCTTACTCGACTCTCCAGATACGTTCTTCGATCTTGCAGAAAAATTCTTCACTCGAATCGTAGACACTGCTACGTCTCCTTCCTCTGCGTCAGAATATTCACGATTCAACTCTTCCTTGACTGTGGTCGCTGCCGTTGCTACCGAGCTGCTACGACTTGAAGTTCGTCTCGCTGCAGACTGTCCACCGTAGGAACTGGTACCGTTCGTGTGGTTGTGATTGTTGTTTTCCTTGATGTGGTTGTTGTTGTTACCTCGCTCCTGTACCGATTCCGCTGCCGGAAGGCTATGATTGCCCATCAACGGACCGGGAGATCCCGACAGCAAGGCAACGGCTGCTGCCGCTGAGTTGAAGTTCACCGGAATGGGACGGGCCGGCGATGGTCGCAAATGGTTCGTCGCTTCCTCACCGGTCGGTGGTGAGATCTTCATCGACTGCTGACCGTAGCTTTCGAGCAGGCTAAGATGACGAGAGGATGGTGATGGAGTTCTACGGTCCGGTTCGGGCATTGGTCCTGGAGCCGCCGGTTTCGGGAAGAAGGACAGCGGAAACTGAGGAACTTGCCCTGGTGCCGGTGGGAAAATACCCGGCATGCCCGGGTACGGTCGAAATCCGGGCGCAAAGAACGGTGCACCGGGAAACACAAGGAATGGATTCGGTGGAGTAGCCATACCGGGTGGTAGCGAGTGGAGCGGTCCTGCTCCTGTACCGGTTGGAACTGTGGACGCTCCTGCAACACCTCCGGCCGTACCTTGCTGACCCGCTCCCGGATGGGACCGTCCGTGTGGATAGGGATCGTGCGGATGGCGCAGATGAGCTCCCGAGTGTAGTGAGGCCCGCGTAACGGCCGTCGAGTCACAGAAACGCTTATGCTTCGAGAGGGACGTAGTAGTGCTGAAGCTGTCGCCACACTTGTTACACTTAATCTGCACCTGACAGTCGGCGTGCATACGCCGATGGCGGCACAGGTTCGAGAACTGGGTGTACGACTTGAAGCACACCTCGCACTGGAACGGCTTCACCGACGAGTGGATGTGCGTGTGCTGTTTCAGACCGGACGAGGTGGCGAACGTTTTGCCACACTCGGGACACGCGTGACTACGGGCACCCACGTGGTGCGTCCGGATGTGACGCTGCAAGTTCGAAGGATCGGTGAAAACCTAAAACGAGAATAGAACGAGTGTGTAAAGGAATTAGTTTGACGAAAGACTTTGAAGTTAAAAATAGTTTCCATTGATCAACATCTCGATGGAGCTCGACTTAATATTCCAATCCAAGTCAGGTTTCTTTCCCACTGGGTGATAGCTTAAAAGATAACTATTAAAACACCACCTCAAAGCTCCATTTCATTCAATGGACGCGTCCCTAGAATGCCTCTCCTGCACAACGACTACCGACGAATAAAATTCTCCCGGCTTCCCTTTTCGATACACTTGACACATCAGCAAAGGCACCGGTTATCAAGGCCCTTCACGAAACGGTGAAACGGTCCCAGGGCAGTTTGCAATCAGGGCACATTCGCCCGACCACCCTCTACATTCACTATCTCCTGCCACCGCCATTCTAATCAAGATTGACAGTTCGTGACGATGGTTTTTGCCGATTGTGATCTTGTTGGGCTTTTGTGTACCCGCCCCAAACAAGTACCCCGGGCTGGACATTAGCGGAGACCTACAGATAGGAGGCGAAGGATAAACAACTAAACAAAATCTAAACTTCCTTCTCCCTGTGCCTCTCGAACCTCGCTTCTAGCTTGCTGGTAACTAAAATGGCATCAATGAAAGTTTGCCTTGCATAAGGCAGAAGTTGCTGTTCCAACCCACAACCACGCATGATGATGTCACAACGCCATGTGACCATTGGGCTATTGCCTAAGCGTGCTACATTAAGATTTTACTTTTAAAGCTAAATAGCTGATCAGTTTTATTGCTCAATTTTATTTTAGTAAAGAGAGTGAAACTTCCAATTATTCAAACTCTAGTCTCTCGTCTAAGACGCTCCATGAAAGCCACCGCACATATGCTTCCTACTGTGCGTGTGTAATGGAGAATGTAGTGCGATCGGGATCTCGTCCACCTTTCCATACAAACACACACACTGAGAGACTCAATCCCACCGACATCCTAATACCTCCCCCGAAAACGGAACGAACGCAACAGTAATCGGACACCCGCAACCGGTATATAGTAACAAAACAGCAACGGAGAAAGGAATACGACGCTTTATGGGCTTTAGCTCCACCGTGCGTTGTTGAAATCGGCCCCGTCGCCCCGCCACTTTCAAATCCAGGCGGCGAAGAATAAATGTGATTAGCAAAATCAGCTGTCAGATTTGGCAGTCCCGGCAAACCTCGGCGGACCCCATGCCGTGCCCAGCGGTAGCATTTTCGGTCCGAGCTGAGACACATATTTAGAGGGTGGATTTTGATCGGTACTCCCTCCGTAGTAGCGGTAGTGGTAGTAACGCTGAAAGCATTGAACCCACGGTAGCTCCTCGGGTCAGCTCGCTTTTTGACAGATCCCACTAAGTGGTGCGGCGTAACGGCTCTGGGGCAGGAAAGTCGTATGGTTTTTGTTGTGTGTGTTTTTTTTTGTGCCCGCTACCGATAGAAATAAATCAAAATGATTAGATTGGAAATGTCTATTTAGCGATCCGCGTGTGTGTGAGAGAGCCCGCGTTTGTGGTTACCGAACCAAGAACTGTGGACATTCAGGAAAGGGAAGCAGGCAAAGGGATACAATGCAACATGGTGGAGCCCATCAAGCTAGTGTTTCTGTGTTTTTGTCTCTAGTATTCAACAAACTGCGGAGGGTTTCGTTTTGTATCCCCCTATTCATGATCAAAAAAAAGCTCTCCACGTCAGTCACCGCGCGGTAACGTAACTGGCAACCGCGAAAACTAAACAATCCAATCAAGAGTCCTAGAAGTCGCTGCGCTGAGCGGCGCCTGATTTGCTGGCTTCTGGTCCCACTGTTCCGCACTGTCACTTTCCGTTGGCTCGTAGATCACTCGCGGAGACATCTTGCCGCGGAGTGTGTGTGTGGACACCGCGTGTTGTGCTTGAGTGCACGCGTAAGCAAAACTGACCGCAAGCACTAGTTAGCAATATCGGGAAAGGTTTCGTTGTATCTTAATCAATCGTGTAAGATATCCACGGTTTGTTGTGATTGTTATTGGGGTTTTCTGTGCGCAATTTCGCAACGAAAACCGGAAGAGTTAGCCGATGACTCCATTGCGTAACTCGAGGCGCTAGAACTGATCGACACATTCCACTACAAAACGAACTGGACCAATAAACTGACTTTTGTGGTTGATTATCTACACTCTATCCTGGAAGTATTTGTGCTCACGTGCACAACACAAATGGAACTCGCACCGAAGTGCCCCCTTTTTGCATTTGTTTGTCGCTTTGCATACATTTCCCCCATTTTTGTTTCTGTAAAGGAGTTGCAAAACGATAACGAGATACCCTCATAGCATATGCAGGGCAGACTATCGACTCACTGCCCCTAGAAGGAGATGACCCTTTGGGAGGTAAATATCGTTTTGCTTAGAATCGGTTTCGCCTATCTCCAAAACCCAGCTGGTACACTGCTGTGTGGAGCATTTTAATTCAACTTCGCCCAGCAGGGACGTTTCCTTTACTTTTCTTGTTTTAGGTTCGCCTACTCCCTGCTGCCGTTTTAGGCGAGAGCAAACACTCCGGTACCGCTTAATGAAAGCATGACCGCGATTATCCATATTGGAGCGGGTTAGATAAACCATTCGGGTAGCGAAAACCATTTTGGAGACTCCCGGACGACGGACTATCGAGTCATTACCCGTCGGCCATTGTTTCACGTGCATTGAATCCATCCGCCCCAGGTGATCCTGGGTACGATCGATCGATGCAGGAGTGTGGCAACCGCTTGCACGAGGGGATTAAAATCATAATTTTATTCCAAATCATGATTCCTCAAGCGGTGGACCAACTAGACGACAAACGAAATACTGCCACTGTAGGTGGTCAGTACGGTTCCTGTACCTTAATGCGCCACAGTATTATTGATTCGTAGGCATAAAGGTGAAGATAAAACGATATCTCCCACTTCCCGGGTTGGGGAGCATCAGAAACAATGGCGAATGCGTGTGTACCTCCGCAATGTCCAGCATGTTCGGGACGGGAAGTTTAATAAATTGCTTCTCGGTGATCTTGTTTACAAGCCTTCTAGCCTTTATCATCATCTTCACCACAGGAATCTGTGGCGCGCTAGAACCACTACCGTTCTGGAGCAACGCTTCAATTTCGGACAAAAAAGGTCTGTTTAGTTAACTATATTTTACCCAACCCCGGGAACCGGCTGGCATGCTACTTGTTGCAATCATTTATAATAATAAATGAGACTCTCCCTTCTGGGGTTGGATAAGATCCACCGCCCGGGGTGGGATTCTTAGAGCCAGCAATACTTGGTGGTGCGCTGTCCAAAAAACCAAACAAAAAAATTTCACAACACCCACCCATCGCCCGTAGAACGAAGACTCCCGTTGCCCTGTTGCTAATAAGTCTGAACCGGTTGCATAATCCGCACCCGTGCTCGTGATCATGGCAACTGTCAAATTCCGTCACGTCACTTGTACATCCTCCGTGGAGGAGGACGAGGGAGCCAGGTGGTGTGTGGTTTGTTGCCCAAGACGGCCGGACGGCAATACAATATTCCGCCCCTAGTCTGAGAGCCGCAGGTCACGAGCGCTTATCTATCGAGTTCAATCGAAGTCTTTCTCCCGAAAAAAAAACAATCCCCCCGGTTCCAAATCGAACCGATGAGGGAATCGTCGAGCGAGCAGTGAGGTGTATTGGTTGCTCGCGCTTCGATGATTGATTACCCCATCTTCGTCAACTGGATCGACAACGACAACCCGACGTTGGGAGTGATCTTTTCCCGAGCGACCGAAAAGAAATCAACACGAAGCACGAAATCTCGTCGCCTTCCGCGGTGAAGTGTGCCCAAGTGCCGAACGAACCGACATTCGGCCAAAGGGGGCTTCGATCGATCTTTCACAAAACCCTAGGGCACAGGCTACCCGTTCCGGGCCATAATAATCGTTTCGCTTCAAAAACCCGCTCCTCCACTTGGACGCGCGCGCGCACGAGTTTTTCGATTCCGATTCCGATCGTCAGAAGTAACGGAAAGAAAAACAAAACATCACCGGGGCAAAGGTTTTGTTTGCTCAAGCGCATTGATTACCGAGTGCCGTTGGGGGCAGGGAGTTGTCTCGGGAGGATGACTTCGGTACGATTTGGAGCGTCTAGAGGTTATGCTTTCGATTTTGCAATGATCGATTATTTAACCAGACGCTTATCGTCGTTGGATGAGGAGGTGAATTGCATTCCAACTTTTGCCTCATAACTAGGGCAAGTCTTCATCGCTTTCGTACGTTTCGAAACTCAAGATCACTCCTAATTGCCGCGGATCGGCAACAGAGAAATAGACAAACAAAACAACAAAACTCCTCCGAAATGGAGCAGGTTGTACAGTGAAACTATTGCGAGTGATTTGGTTTGCTTACCCTATTATCATGAGCTTGCAGAAGGTAACTGAATAGTTCGCTCGATGAGGAAGTGTTGGGGGTTGCTGTACTCACATCGGTATCTTCGTTCTAGAAGAAAAATAATTTACACAATCGCATTTTAAACGAAACTCTCTACCACAGCAACACGGACGCAAAAACACCTCTTGAAGGCGGAAGGTGAGAGATAGAGAGAGATATAGACCAAGGATCAAACAGTAGGGAAGCGTTAGAATGGAAGGACATCATCAAGGGCATCATTCAGTTACCTTCATGCGCAATCTCAAAAAACCCGTTAGGCAAAACAAAAATGGGCAAGAAGTTAAAGCTATAGTCTCTAGTTACTTACTTTGGGACAGTTTTCGCACGGAAAGCGCCTTAGCTCGCCGTGCACGATCGCTCGGTGCCGCAGCAACGATGGTCTGTAGCTGTACGCTCGCGGACAAAGCTCACACCTGTAGGCGTCCTTTGGATAATGGTGCGAGATCACGAGATGATCGTCGAGCCTGTTGGGAAAGAGGAAGAGAGTGTAAACAAAAAAAGGGAAAAATTAATATCAGAACCGATTCGCCTTATGCTCAATCAAAACCAGCCCGCCGCCCGCCGCCGACATCGAATTGCAGATCGTTACGAAATCAAAAATTAGTCAAAACCCGAACGACACGGGCCTCGAAGGGACGTGTGCTTGAGTGTGATTATGAATATTCAAGCCGACAAGGCGAACTCCTGCCGGGACACTGTGCCACCGCCACCGCCAACCGTGGGTGGATAGAATAATGGCAAGCGGCAGCATAAATCACCATTACCCCGTGCCAGAATCAACGCCGCCCGGTAACGCTTATGCTTCACTCTACGGCCTAGAACACCGGGTGTACGCTATCCGGCCCCAAAGCCTTCAACCATTCATGAATAATCCAGTGCACGATTTCTCAGTCTCATCATCATCATCAACGGTTGTGGGGTGAAATCGAAAAAAAAACAAAGAAAGGAGAATACGACAACACTCTCTACATCAGAGAGGCGGGTACGTGGAACATTCAAACAACAAATTTGAACGCGTTATGCTCGGCACAACTATTGTGTCCGTCCACCCACCACGGGATGTAAGCCACCCTTTTGTGTCCTCGCGCATCGAGAGCCCACCTAGAGCCTGAAGAGTTTGCGGTTTCGTGGTGGGTGGATTTCCAAACCCAAATGCCAACCAAACTACCCCGGCCTCCCGAACGATTCCTGATTTGCGTCCATTTCAGCCCAAAAGCGACATAATATGTAAATTTCATAACATCAACATTAGTTGTGCCTTCTTCACAGTCCCCATCCCGAGGCCTCGAAGGTCCTTCCTCCGGAAAGAACAAATCACCCAAAATTGAATGTTCATCGAGGAAAGGGTGCCGTGTACCGGTGGTACCAATTATCTGACCAACTCTACGATCCAACACCTTCGAGGTGCTTCCAAATCAATTCCAAGGCCCATCCGGCACCTTCATTACTCAACCTGGAGCAGGAATAGGAGCGATTTGTTAATTATTCATCAAACGAGGTAACCGTAATTGCGGGTACCTCATCAGTAAAACGACATCCCTCTACACCCTTTGGTTATCCTGGTTCTAGAGAGAGAGCGTTCACCAACTGAAACAACAAGTGAAAAAATCGAACCCAAATGGAGAGTGTTTTAATTTACTGATACTATCCTAACCTCACTGTTTGCTGGAGACCAACGCGGCCCAACCATGTCACAATGTCTGTTTGTTCGAGTGGATGACACACACGACGGTCGGATGGAACACGAACGGCACGAACTGTGCCGGTTCCCATCATTAAAAAGGATTACCCACGATTGAATGTTCACACGGCAGGTGCTTTTAGTGTGCGCAGTAGCGATGAAGCAGCAATATCATCATCATCCGGTGCATTGTTGATTGAAAGGGTGATTTGACCACAGTTAGGCAACTATCGTGATGGGTGATGATGTTTATCACGTCCCCCTAAACTGACCTCAACGTGCGGCATGAATATTTTAAACATGACACACGAGCATGCTGGTCTAAAAAGAAAAATCAAGGACCTTAACACATTCTTTCCCCTTCGTAAATCTTGAAGGATTTTCCGGGCGAGTTCGAGAGAGCTTGCTTATGTCGCCTCCTACATGGTGTGTATTTATCGTCTGAAGATAACAACCATCCTCATGTTCCGGTATCCCGCGCAAACGTTAAAAGCGAAAGGAAATCGATCAACCCGGACGAATCTTAATCGATCGCGCTCGGCACTCTTCTTTTGCGCAGAAACACGTTCGCTGTTCGCGCAGGGAGATTGTGAGTTTAAGATCCCTACACGACAACCGGGCTGCCCGGATCGCCCACTGACATCCTCCCCAATGTTTGTGCTGGAAACTTTTTCGAAGGTGAAAGTGATAGACTGGCCTCCCGATGTAGCCAACACCGGGACATGACCGAGACCGAAACCAACCGTTCCGTCAGACCGAAGCTTACAGATTAGAAATCTACGTCTTGGGCGCGCTGGACCTCAACGGTCCGGGACGGAAATGAAGAACAAGATCAGCGCGATCTGCCGCGTACTCCTGTACTAAAACCCACCAACCCATCCCGCATCTCCGATTCCGTCCATGTATCTACCTACCGCACTGTAAGGGGGATGATTGATCGGCATGGTGAATTTTTCTGACGTTCGCAAAACTTTGCCTATGTGTTTGCTACGCCTCTGCAATAGCCGTGAACCAAAAAACCCCCTCCCCGGTTTGGGGTGGTACACTAACCCTGGGAGGTGATCGAGCTCAATGATCGCGTTACAATCCTCACAAGGTGGAGCGCACTAGCAAATCCAGGCAGAGGAAACCAAAAATACAACAACAAAAAAACATCCCCAACAAGGCTTTTCGTCTAGGCTATTCCACCACTTGGGACATGGGGAGTTCTTCCTTCTCTGCTCAATTGTAGAGCAAATTTAAAATGAAACGTAAAGCCTCTCAACGCCTGCGACATACAGACGACGAACGTTCCGTTCCCAGGAGGTTCGTTGATCCGCTTTCGGAGGGCGCGAAAACAGGAAACTCAATTTCGTCCTCCATCTGTCGCGCTGATGTCGCGCATGTCAATGACACTGTCTCCGCTGTCATCCGGTTGTTGTTCCAGAGTGTCTGTCTTCTCCGAAAAGCGCTAAACATGTTGATCTTATCGCTGTCAAAGCAGAACAAGCCAGCTTTTCTTCCCAATCCGTGCTAGATTTAGACGAGACGAGTCGAAAAGACTTGAGAAGAACTCAAAATGCGCAGGCCTATTTATATGTTTGCGCATTTGAAGCTATTTTAAAAACTTAAAACTTATTTTTGGATATTTTTAAGTTACGCAATTGATTATCAATTTTATCTTAAATTGATTTCTTCTCACTTCACTACGAAACCTTGCCCAACTCACTTGGGATGTAGCCATATTTTTATCAATCAGGCACTCTCCCACCTGAAAACATGACTTACTCCAAGACATGTGTCACAAAAAAGCAGCATTCTTTGGCGGCCAAACATAATTTGTTTGGATGAATAACTTCGATGCAAGAGAACAAAAAAAAAAAACACAACCCTTCCATGAACTGCGCCACACCGCACATTATAGTGTCGCACAGAAAGTTATGATCGCGTACGATCGCAAAACACGCGACATGGGCGATGCGATCGCACTGTTGGAGGGCTAGACAAGACCGCACCGCAATAACAACCAACCAATACCACCTACATAAGCGCGTTTGGACACATCTCGACAAAACCACCCTTCTCGTTGCGGGCACGCTAGAAGACGAACCTCGTGCCACGGTGTCCCATTCGACCGTCCGTAGTCTAACCGAGAGCGCGTTTAATGAAAATGTCACATAACTCATCACGATCGAGCAAAACCCAACGGGCCGACGATTGGCGTCGTCGTCGACGAGACCCCGGCGCCCTCGGTAGATATCCTTCTGGTAGATATCACACTTTGAATGTCACACCGTTTGGGCCACCTCTTCGCTTAAGGCGAACGCACGCGTCCCGGTAGTTCTCCGCAACACGGCAAACGGCCCAAAGCTGCACGAGCGCACGAGGATCGCGCGAGATGGGTGTGGGCCGGTGCACACAAAACCTCCCAAACACACCGTTACGGAACAATTAGAGGCGTGAATAATTTGCACGAAAAGCTCCGCCGACATCTTGACGACACGCAGACGAAGGTTGCGAAACGTTCCACACACAGGCATTCCGTCTACCCGGACATAATAAAATCGCATTCTAAACAATGGTGACCCCGCAAGAGGTGGCCTTTTCATCCCAATGCACATCCGGTGCAGATCGAGATCTTGCTCGTTGGATACGGGCGGCGTAGCATCTAGGTCTTGGGTTGCCTTCATTAAACATCGTCCCTGTCCCCGTACAAGGCAAAGAGGGAAGCCTTTTTTGACCGATTGTTTGCCAGTAGATTGTGGTCGATGACAGATCGACGAGCGATCACCGTCAAGAGAAGAACCAATCGCACCCAACCGAGTGAGTTGGCGAAGGTTTGAGTTGCGTTATAATTGCACCACCGCTTCCTCGTAGCCTCTAGCATCTGAAGCACCCGATGGTTACCGACACAGTTTTAATAAAAAGAAAAAAACTGCGGCCACTCCAACTCCACCCCTGGAGGAAGATAAAGTAGCCTAGATAAGGCATTGGAAGCAAAACGGTAGGTTCTTCGGTTCGGGCGATGACAGGCGCACCGCCGTAAGAAAAGGGCTCGTGCTCCGTACAAACGCTTCGAGCGTGCGTTCGGGCGGGAAAGTAATCGCGTGCGCGCGTGGCCGCACGATCGCCTGGGACGGGACCAAAAACCGAAACCAACATCACACTCCCAGCAGGAGCGTGCACGATCCTCGAATCGAAAATCATCTCATCATCGTAATAATAATGTTCAACATGTACACATAGAACATGGCCTCACCGCACCAGACGCACCGGTCGATCGATGTCGATAAGCACGGTCAAGCGGAAACTAGAAGGAGGTCCAAACTCCGATGGATGGGGAAAGCGGGAGGGTAGCTTGATTGTAATTAGCGATGGACGACCCCCTGAACCGCCCTGACCGAGTAACCGTCTTCGATCGACGTTGCTCTGCGTTTAAAGGTTAGGTCCGCGTGCGCGTGACGCTACTCTGCTACAAAAAAAAGACACCCGAGAAGCAACCACAACTGACCCTCCTCTTTAATGTAGACACCAGGTGTTTACTACAAACCCGATACAGCTCTCGGTGATCGAGATCGAAAGTGACATGTTCGTAATTACCAGCGTGTCTGTGCGCACGGCTGCTGCTGGTTGCTTCACTACGAAAACACCAAATAGCGCCAGCAGCTACGTACCACAACGAGCGTTGATTGATTTCTTCGATTCATTTCGGTCACTTCCGTTTGCGGGTCGCGAGCTCGGACAATCGATCACGAATGCCGGGGCGTCGTCGCTGTGCCGAGCGAGGCGTCGATGAGGCGGCCGTCAGGCCCTGACACGAACAAATGAAGACATATTTCACTGTCACTTTCTTGATTCTTCTTGTGGTACATTTGGTTCACTGGAAGGATGTGGGTTAGTTGTGTTGTTTGGTGAAGAATTCCACACCAGAACAACTCAGGTATGCCTGAAGAGTTGAATGAGCATTTTCCTAAATTGCATTTATTGGAGTGCTTATCAGATATTTCGTTGTCCTCAAAAAGTACTCCAATTGCCCGCAGCAAAATTGGAACGGGACTAAAAGCAAAACAGTAATTAAAATGCAATCCCAGCAAAGTAATGCTACTGCTGCAATATTCATAACTCAATCGTTTCATCATTGTTGTCACCAGCAAACGCTACGGCATAGCGATGGTACATCGGACGCGCTCAGGACACGCTTCCAACCCATCAACACCATTGTACAAGACTACTGTGCACATGTTCCCCCACAACAGAGAGCTCCAAACAGCACCATGACTCAAGCGCCAGAGTTCCGCCTCCACCACCGACACTAAAGGTCCTTCGCGACGGAAGCACTTGCTCGCTTACTGGGACAGGACAGTCAATTATTCATACACCAAATCAGTCACTTATTATTGCGTGTCGTGAATCTGTTACAAACCAAATAAATTATTACCTTCACCCATTGCGTTTTACCGGAGGAGTAGCAGAAGCAGTGACTCCCGTTGGACCAACTCACCCAGCAAGTAGTGCGGTGCGTCTCCTAAACACACCACCTTCAACTGTCAGCTCCGGACAGTTTGCCATGTAAACATCACCTTGCCCGTTGTGGTTGACATACAAATTTTCACACAAACAGATTTCAATTTGCTCACGTGCAGCTACGTGGTCAGAGTGGCGAGAGGGGCGAAAACATTCGCGACCAGTTTTCGGTACCAAACGGAGTAAACAACTGGATCATGTCTGGTAGTTCGTGACAGATGACACCGTGGAGACATGGTTGCGATATTACTCCTTGATGATGATAGCGGGAAACGAATCTTGTCACAATTCAAACAGGTTCGGGTGAGAAAGTTTTTGGAGACGAACGAGCAGCTTCAACGCCTTCGAATTCCATAATTTAAAGCTGTTTAGTGAGTTGTTCCAAACGAAAACCAGATTCTTCATTTGAAAGATGTCCAATTCCAACTCTTTTGCTTTGTCTGACTGGAAAGTTCCAAAGTTGTACGCTAGTGTCTTCCTGGTAGGACTTCCTTCCAAGCAGCTCTCTGAACTTTACCGCCGCCAAACAGACGTCAGTCTGAAAATAGCTTCCCACCCACCACTCTCGACACAAATGACCGCATTTTAGTTTAATCCATTTAGGTCTAATAGCACTGATTAAACGTCGACTCCAGCGCATAAAGAAATTAATTCTAGCCAAGACATCAACCACCCGCAGCAATATCCATCACCGAGGTGACACAATGCGGACATGTGTGCAACAGGCGCTTGGAGAAGCAAAAACTCCTCAGAAAACTTTCGTTTTCTCTCACTGCTCCAATCGGCTGTACGAGTGTCTCGTTCCGCATTCCGGGAGATAATCGATCTCCTTAAATCCGCATCCAGTACTGCTCGGAACGTGGCAGAATCCCCGCATACACGTACACCCAGCGGGGCAGGGTGCGTAGGGAGAAGGAATCGTAAATTAAATTCCACTCCGAATGCGGTCGAGCTTCTTGGCGTGGAACGGGAGTTTTGGCACGTGGGGAACGTCGTTTAGGTCGCCTGGTTTATTATGCAGCGTTCATAAAACGGTCTCTTATATGTTTGCTCTGCCTCCTCCTTCGCGTGATGGCGCCAAACGGCAAATGTAACGCCTCTTCTCCCTTTTTTTTTTGTCCACAATTCGTGCTAAAGCAATTTTAAATCAACGCATTCAGGCGTGTATTTGTCGGGGAAGAGGCATGGAATCATAAACGAAAAATGAGAAAAAAATTGTACGTAATAAGAATTCCACACATCTTCCCAAAAACCACGCTCCCCCTGGACCAGGGATGGATGGATAGTGTGTTTCACCTGCACCGTGGCAATAATTTTATGCACCTCCTGGTATATATCATTTCATTTGTAGACGATTTATGTGCGGTGAAACCACAACCATCTCGAGAGGGCGAACCGATCGCGCTGTGGCTTACCCTACAGCGCCATCAAACAGTGACGAACAGCGGTTGGATCGTAAGCGCCTGCACACGCCAAAGCTCGGAGCATTGTTTCAAGCGCACCCGAAGACAGCAAACAAATTGAGTCGTAGGTGGACGCAAATTTATTATTTCAAACCCGCCGGCACTAAGGGAAGGCATCCCGCGTCATGTAACAGGCGCATGGTCGGACTGTAAGGCATAATGCATTCTCAATACGTTGGGACTTGCATGTATCCTGCAATCGGATGACCCTAGCGAGCGGTATCTGTTTTTCTAACCACAAATCGCGTAAGGGTTGTATCGAATGCGAGGCATTTTTGTTTTTTTGTCCTGGAGTATGGGCAAAGACAAATAAAATGACACTCGAGGTTGAAGATTAATTACTCGCCAAAACACACACACGAGGAAGGGGTCACTTCTCGCTTTTATAAGAAGCAAATGACGCGCCCGAAGCATAGTGGGAGTTGGGAAATTGATTTCCCACCGACAAATATTTGCTTCTGGCTTCGATCGATCTTCTCCTACACACACGGGGACGACGACGCGGTGAATAATTCGATTTAGATTCAAGTAACCCCTCTGCATACCACACAACTGGTTTGGTGGGGTAATCGAAGATCATTAGGTAGTCGACCATAGAGTGTGTGTGTACACCCACTAGACGGTAAATAGTAAATAGACCACATGTTAGTGGCGGAGACCTCCCAAGCCATCCGAACTCCACCGCGTGGATATTGGAAGAAAAATCATAATAAATTGTGTTCGCCCATACTGCTACTCACTGATCAATATCGTGACACTGCCGATCACAGACGACACACCGCGCGTCAATACCGTGCTCGTCCTCGTCCTCCTCCTTCACGTCCGTATGGTGATGGTGCGGATCGCCACTTCCGTTACCACTGTCGTCCGCCGGATGGTGTCCGTTCGCGCGGGTACTGCTGCCGTTGCTGCTGCGACCGCTGCTGTTGCTGCTGCTACTGTTCCGATGGTGCTGCTCCTTGTTGTGACTAGAGTCAAGATCGTTCGAGGTGTTGTACTCGTCCTCGTAGTTGTCGCTATGCTGGGAACCGCCTGCGGGTGGTTTCGACGAAAAGAAAAAGAAACAATACGTAACTTCATTAGCATATCAGTGCACGAAAACAGGAGGGTGAAAGGATTCTATTGTCCACCGGGCGACCCAATGAACAATTAAACTTCAACACGCTGACGATACAATTGCAATGCGCGTATGCTGCAATAATGATAAATGTCCCACCGTCCAAAAACGGTCGCTTCCCAAGGTGTGTACGGCCTTCTGTATCAGGTGGTAGTTATCGTACGTAGGGTGAAAGAGGAGTTACACTCATTCATGCTGGATGCGAAAAAGAAGCGCTCCAACGAACCAGCCACCAACAATGGAGTCCGAATCTATTCGGGACAGCGAGTGGACGCATACACTCGCGGTAGAAATGGAAGCTAGTTTCGGGAGGCCAAAAGATCGCTAGACAGATAATCGATCAACCGGCGGTATGTGAAGCAATGATATACACCCGTACCGGAGCCACTCCCCGATCCGAGTGGACGGCCAAGTGAAGTAAGAGAAGATGAAAAAAAAAGCTACAGTAATAGTATTGATGTGCGTACGATCGGTCTCGTGGGCATTCTTTTTTTCTTTCCGCTCGGTATCCAACGAACAGCAAAAAAGCAGTAGTTTTGTTGATACAAACCGGTGACTGAATCGCATCAATCACTTTTTTCCCTCCGCGCCGTCTCAACTATCCTCACCGAGCTCGAACGATCGCTTGGAGGTTATGTGAGATCAGTGAGAAAGAGATCGGTCGATGAAGTCGCAGCACTGGTCAAGTTCCATTCCGAAATGTGGCCCCAGAGTGAGATCACACAGAGACAGAAGCGGCAGCATCCTACACCCCAACGCTAACGGTACTGGCCGCTTTTCAGACCGTTTGCCTCTCCGGCAGTTCCAAGGATTGGATCACTACAAACCCTCCCCCCGGTTGCTGTATGGCCTCCAAATAGGCAAAACTAATCTATGCCACACATTCCACCTGGAATTTTTACGGAGGAACGAAATGATGTCTACGAGCCGAGGTCATCATCAATGTTCAGCAGACACAGGTTGAGCAAACGTTTCAGTCCCGTCGGAAGAGTGCCAGCAAGAGTGGGAGAGAAAAACGAACACTAAAAATCGACATCCAAAAAACAAAGATCGACCACTCGTCGGTTCAGACCACTGGGGTCAGGTTTGGGTGCCTGTAATCAATCATCCGATTCCAAACAAAAACTGGACGCCGACGCCAATACGACCAAACTGGCCAAAAAAAGCTGAAGATTACCAGCCGAGAGTCATCCTTTGCCAAACATCACCTTCGGATCGATATTTTGGAGCACTAATTGTTTTTTTCTTTTTCGCCCAGTACTTCTCCAAAAAAAAGCTTGACACATCCTTGACAGTGTTCCGAACTGATAATGTGCTGAAAGTGTGCAAAACGCAATCTTTAGCTGTTGTTTCTGCGTAATGAAAACAAATGAGCACACCATCACGTTTGGGTCACGCTTTTGGACAACTTCAAGTTCACGATGTTATTGATGTTTGATAGAAATCACTCCTTTTCAACACGAGCTCTGCGGCGAATACTCACGTTAAACTTTCACTAAACCTTCACGTCTTCAAACCGCGATACACGTAATCGTTGAAGATGTTCCGAGAAGACACTTTACACACTTCCGTATCCGCTCACGAGAAGATCTCCGGAACTTTGCGGAGGAACATCCGAACACGTCTTCACCTGAAACCCAATTGCGGAACTGTCCGGCATCAACGTCGCATCAAAGCAAGTTATCGTCCTGGTCGTCCTGGTCCCCCACGCGTACAGAAATCCTTTTTTTCCCCCAAAAGGTAAGCACACATGCTACACACGGTACACTCACACGAGTGAAGGCATAAACCACGAACCCTCATCTCCAACCCTCGCATGGTAAGGACCTGCACGCAGTCAATCGTATCGCGCGCTACTCATAAGTCACGTTACGGAGGGAGAAACCCCCTAAAATGTCCACATCACTCTCTTGTTTCCCCCGGGCGGAGCGCTTCGGATGGGTGCTCCGGGAAGAGACAACGAACAAAAGGAAGCTTCACGTACACATACATGCTTGGATGGGAAGGACCACAACCTCCTCCTTCACAGCGAGCTGTTTTTGGTTGGTCAACCCACCGGGGACCTCTCGATCTTGCTCGGGGATGGAAATGAAACACAAAATAAAACCTTTTCGCTCTTACAATCATAACGTGTCGCACGAAACGATAAAGGATAATAGCACAGGACGGTTTGTAGCGTAACGCAAC
>AXCM01005283.1:0-18146 GCA_000473375.1 Anopheles culicifacies | reverse complement strand
TCATATCAAACAACATTGCTACATGCAACGAGGATATAATTAAGATTTTTGGGAGTAAGGTTTGCTTCCAGTAAATTTTTTTTACCAATCGGCTTTTTTAAACAATGTATAAGCTTTCGCCAAAAACTTTTTCTCCGAACTGTCTCATTTGCACTGCGTTATATCAACCTTCGGGCGGACGAGAAATCTGGTGAATGAATTCACAATCCAAAAATCCAAGCAGAATGATAATTTATCTGCCTCGGGAAAGCTTCTACATTATTAAAGCATCGTTACCCAGCTGCCCAGCCGTCGGCCATCGTACCATCATGTGTTGATTTAGGCACCCGAGAGGAAATGAATCGTTCACGACGGCCAAGCCAAAACTGCCTAAATATGGATGTTGGCTCCAAGCTTATGGGATGGATTTTTTATTTTTTATGTTTTGCTTGCAGGATGGCATATTCGCACCTTATTTTTTCCAACTCGCAGATTTTTAGTGAGTGATTCAGCTGTTTTTCATTGCTTCGTTTCTCTTCGCTTTAGGAAAAATAAACAAAATAATAATGAACGATATAAACGATAGCGTTCTCTCCGTTTCGCTTGGGTTATTAATTAATCTGAAGCAAAGATGCAGCCGGCTGTAATGCTTTTCAGCCAACATTTGTGTGCATGTGTATTTGTGTGTATTGTGCTAGTAAGCATAAGCGGATCCAGTGGAAACAATGCGCTCGGTGGTTACATCACAGCAGGGCTTATTCTGCCACCGTGTGCACCGAAAGCTCCCGAAACGGTGAACCCCAGCAGTCGTGGTACCGGTGAAAGCCATTAGCCTGTAAGCCTTGCCCTTCCTCGTAAGCGGATGCAGCCGGGAAAGCTTAAGTCCGAAAAACATTTTCCAAGCAGAAGCCGGGTTTTTGCGGTTCGGTGAGTTTTATACTTCTGCTCTTTCTTGGTACCACCTCCAACGACTGTCGGTGGAAATTCTTTTTTATTTTTGCTTGCTATTGAGAAAATTCCACCATTGAGAGGAATCATTTGCACAAATCGAGAGAGAAAGAGAGAAAATGTTAGCTTAATACGTTGAAGGAAGCTTTCACGCCTTCGCAACACAACGATGATGATGATAATGATGACGATGATGAAGATGGTACCGATACCGTCCTGTCCGTGTGTCATCCGTTATCATCGTAGCATATCTTCGAAACGGGCACGACGCACACAGTAAATCAATCAAGGCCCGGCTAATGAACGAACGATGAAGTGACAGACGCGTCGGTCGCTTCTGCATTATGAAATATTAATTACCATCCCCATCGCTACCAGGCGCCTCCATTAGGCCGCGGTATGATAGATGGACGCGTTTGCGATCGTGGCACGTGGACCTATAATGGCCACGCTTATCAAGGTGCGTTCCACACCAGACAAACCTGGGGCACACTTTTACATCGACACGGTACAATCCACCTACGGCCATTTCGATCGATACGGCATTAATGCACGCGGCTGTTTGTTGCCAATGCACAACTCGACTGTTGATGTTTCGTCGAACGTGCCACACGATGCGTTGCTGTTTTGCTTCCAGCTTTCAGTGGATTACCAAAACATCACGGCCGAAATTATGCTTCTCTGGTAAATGGAAACAGCAACAGGTCCGGGAGGTCCGCTATGCCGTGTACCGAATGAAAATAGTACCTTTTAGCAGTACAAAGCCGATAAGTATAGATTCCATTTAGGCTGAAAGTGCCTTGTTGCAGTTTATCTTCACCGTATTTTGGAAAGGAACGTTTCGAAATCCAGCCTGAAGCAAACGTGGCGTGGAAATGCGTACTGCGAATGAAGCGTCGGGCAGGGAAAATTTTGACTCACTGAAAGCGGATCTGATTATCACGCTATTTAGGGGGTGTTAAGTGTAGCTTAATCTTTAGGCACTTTTCCAAGCCGTTAAGGCTACTTTTTCGAGATGATTTACATTCAGATTTGGTTTCAAAGAACAGGATCGATCAGATTCGATGTTTTTTTTTTTTTTTTTTATTTGTTGATTCTATTTCCTTCATCTTCCTATCAATTGTTCGGAGGATTCAATTCGCCGTACACCCACAGATGGGGCAAATCTGTATTACTCGGGTCAGCCACTTAGTCGTAAAATGCCCACGCCGAAATCTAATTTCCTTCCATCAGTTAGAACGCGCTTTTTCCTGTTCGTTGTGGAAATCGAGAATTATGTACGGTTGAGTGTGTGTGGGTGTGTCTGTGACCCAACATCGTACACGCATCGTATCGTAAATGGTAACCGTAGGGTGCAAAACCAAACATGTCTGCAAAGCGGTAAGATGGGGTAAAATTCAATCAATAAAACGCTCACCCTACACGCCAAAGTGCTAGTGCGAAACCGGTTGCAGACCGGCTTTATAGTTGCCCATATAAAGTAATTCCATTTTATTTTATAGCAAACAGGCGACCACGCAAGCACCACCGTCAGCTGATGCTAGAGGGTTTTGTTGGGCAATCGACCGGAAGTCGGAATATCTTTCCGTACGGAAGGAAACGAATTCATAAAGTGAAAATGTGAATAAAATAAAGGACCTTTCGCTTGGGCAGAAAATGAAAGGACGAAACAAAAATATAATGGAATGGCCGTCCCTTATATACGAACAACATGCCGCCTGGCGACTGAAGCAAACGATCGAATCGAACGGCATCTTGGGATGCTATTTCGGCGCGAAAATCAAGTTGAACTCCGGATCCTCCTGAAAATGCTGATGCTAGCGTGCGAATCGATTGAACCCCGAGCCCAGACGAACCGCTATCGATGACGGCGACAACAAGCAACGACAACGGCTGCACAAATCTTGCACCGGTAGGCGGTCGAATGGTACGAAATCCTTGCCATCCTTCAGGCCTCCGGAGCATGTTGAATGTCGGAGTGCGAAAATCTAGACAGCAAATTTATGTTAATGCTCTCTTCGCCGTTAGTGTGCGTGTGGATTTACCGCTGTGAACGATACGCAGTGGATTACTCCATTCCATCGACCCAGTCGGGCATGTCGGGTCAACCGTATGGCATTGGGTTCGTTGTTTTATCTCGAGCTTGCATCACATTTCCGGGAAGTTTTTCCAGTGTACGTGCGTCCGGTTTTTACACCAGTAAACCGTGCTTTGAGCCGCGAGTTCATTTTATATCGTACTAACTCAACGACCCACTCCCAAAACCTTCACGCAGTACCCGGTCGTTCCTCTGTTGACCCAAAAATGGTGACCAGATTGCAGACCAACGCTAGGAATAAAGAAGGGCCGTCCAGTGGTGGGGCCGAGATGGTTTCACCCGTTGCTTCATTGCACCAACGGTCGGATGGAAAATCGTACGAAAATATTTACGAGCCTGTGTATATTGGCAACATAAACATATTTGCCGGTCTGCTTGTTTTCCGGTTAGAGCTGTGCGCTTGATGGTTGCTATTTTGGTGTCTTCTGGGGCAAGGTGTCCCGCACACACTCTTTCCACACCCATGTTTGCCGATTCGTTCACGTATGGCCATTTCTCATCGTTTGCTGCCCAAAACCGGTCCAAGTGAACGGGGCTGGAAAAGCAAACGGAAAACGAAGCATCACGTTTTCCCCTACATAATCCACCGTACCGTGCGGTGAACTTTTAGCCCTACGGGAGGTCCAAGCGGGAAAGAGGATTGGAAATACAGTAAGAAACTGTTCCCGGTGTACGCAGTTTCCGCCCGTTTGCCGGAGTGTATGGTACACCGTGCGGCCAAGGGTGCTAAATGCGAGGTCAAATTCCTGCAAGGACATGTCCAGCGCTATAACTGTACCCGTTGAGACTGAGCTCCAAGGCTCCATTTTCTTTCGTCTCTAATTTATGATGAGTCCAGGATGGCTCGGAATAATTTGATTGATGGAAGCAATTTCGTTCCGATAAAATGATACGCGCGAGTCCTATTCGTTCGGTTGATGAACGTTTAGCCCTGTTCTGGTCGACCTAAAACGGCCGCATCCGGTCGTCGCATGTCAAAACGTTTCGTTTGGCCTAATGACTGAAATTGAATAAGGTTGATATTGGCTGGAAGAGGTTGAGAGAACACTCAGCAGAAGCCTCATGTAAGGCGAATGATTTGGAATGTTTGTAGCTGATAGACAGACGACTTTCCGGATAATGTGAACGTTTACCACACACAAAGCCGCGTTTGCTATTACGAATTCCTTCGACATTATATTTAGCTGAAGAACGAATAAAGCGCTATTTTATTTAATTGCAAGGACAAAGGTATATCATAATTTAACGTATAGATGAAAATAACTTCAGTATGGAATCTATCTTGCATTAGCTTATGGTTTTCTCTCATTAGTTCAGTTGGTATTCAGTTTTAAGCGTGTAAATATGTTATTTCTGAAATAAGCGGTGGTAAATATATGATGCGTGTGAAGGTTCAATTAATTAAGGAAATAGCAATAATCTTTTATTGTTATCTACCATAAATCTGACTCTTTATATCCATATATCTGAAAGCCTTTTCTTGATAATTTTTATTTAAATTTGTGTAAGCAAAATACAGGACACGAGTTTTATCCAGGTTCGTTGCAGTACTTCCAGTATCCCACCTAGAAAAACAAGAAGACATGCCTGTTAATAATTTTCAGATCATTAGAAAATATAGTACATTGTTGTCACATGCTATCTACTCTTGGCGATTTACCCTGATAAAGGAATGTATAAGATTAAAAAAGAAATCATATGGGGTTTTCGGTATATCGTTACAGATAATTACAGATACTAACTGATAAAAACTAAAACTCAATGACAAATGAATTGATTTTATTTTAGAAACATGGGACAAATCATCAATAGCATCTGTAAAGTGAGCAATGACCTAAAAGTTTTGAGAACTATGGGTTTAAAATAATGGCTGCTGTAATACATTGCTGGATTTCCGCATTGATGCTTCGATATCTATTGCAAGAAATGGTGCTGGCTAGCACAAAAATATGCTGTAAATTATTTGTTCAGCACAAATCTCGGATCGTGTACCAGTCAATTACGAAATACTAGCACAAAAAAGCTTTCCTATGAATTATGTAAAACATTTGCAGTAGCAATGAAACTATAAGCACCATTTTATTTAAAAACCAAATAATTTCCCTTGCGCCAACATATGAATATTTGATAACATCATGCATCGTTTCGTGGTACGAATTTTCCGTTGTTTCCAGGAAACTCCGCCTGTAAACCCTGCAAACGAACATACGCGCACGCAAAACCACGGTTGAATTCAATCCCGACCCAACTAACATACCAACGGGCATGATCATCTCCGATCCGGTTTTTAAAGCCAAACTTTCGACGACCGGCAAATGTACCAGGAAACATTAAGAAGGCCAAATAAACGACACACCTTTGGCATCAAAACTTTCCACCGAAGTGTGGCACACCCGGTTCCAAAGCTCATCAAACTTCTGAAAACCCCGTTACCGACCGTTCACTTGGCGAAAGGTGTATGTGTGTGTGCTGTATCTCATAAGTGCCCTTGGTCGAAACGTGGCAAATGTGACAAATTTTGCGGTTTTCCCACCACCCTTACTCCGCTTACCAAACTACGTTTCCCCCGCGGGCTGGAACGATTTCCTGTACGGCCAAAACTCGTGTAGCCAGTAAGCTGTTTCCCAATCGACCACATGTGTGTGGGTGTGTGTATGTGAGTCGAAGGGGAGGAAATAAAATTATATTTTCATACTCCCTGCCCATGCATTATTCAGCGGTTCGTAAAGCGGGTCAGCCGGGCGGGTTAGCACCGGAAACTGGATGGGCGTACGAAACAGGGCGGTTCTTCAACATAATCCAATTTCAGTTACACATCGCTGAAGTTGAGAGGCACTCACAAAACAAACAATGAAGCACAATGCCAGAGCACAATGCCTTTTTCCCCTCGGGCAGCTTCACGACTCCTTGCAAGTCCTTCCCTTCTTGTTTGTATGTATCATTTTTTACTCCATTCCATTATTTCATTTCTTCAACAACAACATCAACGAAAAAAAAATCACCGACACCCTACAGGAAGATCGGTTTTCCGTTTATGTATCCGTTTCCGGTTCCGTACGCTTTGACCTCTTGGCGATGGATGATTGGCGTATCTCGGCAATGCGTTGAAGAACATGAATGCGTTCCTAATCAAGCTCCGTCGCTAAGGTAGTGCCGGATGATTGTGTCCTGCTTCCCGGAAAATACTAACGCGTCTGGCTCCATACTAACGCAACTAAGCGTGTATGTGTGCGTGCAAATTCTAAAGAAGGATGTGAACAAAACATCAAGAAAAGAAGCGACAAGAAAATAAATACCCACTCACTGTGGTTTAAGCCGTGACCGCATTCCGGAACCATCTTCCTGCCACCGTGTGGTGCGCATTGTTGACTTCGACCCGACCGGGCGCGCTCGCGTGTGTGTGTGTGTGCTAAGCAAATCCGTCTATTTGTTGTTCCACTTTGCGCGATGTGCTGTCACTTCTTCTGTTCTCGTTTTGTGGTGTCCCCCATCTTGTCAGGGGTTGTTTGCTTTGGCCCGGCAACCAGCAGCTTTTCTTGCGTCCTGCGGCCATCAATTCGTGTTCGGATGTTTGTACGCCCCGTGTCCCTGTTCCTGTGCCGGTCGAGGACGAGCTGCTAGCTTTTCGATGATAGAATGGTATTGCTGACGCAAGCACGCCGTCGTATCCGTGCGTATCGATCGCAAAGTGAAGGAACACCACCATGTGTCAGGTTTTGGTCGTGAGAAAAGCATTCAAATATGATAAAATGTTCCTCCTCTGGAAAGGTCAAGCTGTTTTTCGGGTAAGAAAAACACACACGCAAAGAATCGCGCTACACGCCAAGATACTAGACGTCATCAGTATGAATTTACTGCGCAATTATGGTACGCACTCATGTGCTACTGTACGACAGCTATATCCTTAATTATTTTCAGTGCCAGCCAAACCCGTTAAGAAAACAACCACAAGCACTGCGCCTTGGAGTTAAACGGTTCCTCCCGTAACACGAAGATTACGCGAGTGAATATTTCATCTTACGGTGGGGATTTCGGTTCGTTTTACCGTCGACTTTCAATTTGATTTTATGTCCTACCCTTGCTTGGGTTTTGCATTCGCCCTGCCCGAACCCTGGCCGCACCACCGCACATGGATTCGTTTTGGGCAATTCATATTTCTTGGTTATGGGATATGAAAACATAGAACGATGCTACCGTGTTGTGCCAACGTAACTAGCATCATCCGGGGATTTCCTGCGGACTTTCGGTTGTACGAAAACATACCCAGCGGGGTCCGTTCTGCACTTCATGCAAAGCGTGGGTCCTTTTGTCTGTGGTGATGGTGAAAACAAAACGAATTTTCCTTTAGCTATCGTACATCAGCACCGCACAGTGCGAGGAAGCGATGAGTTGTGGCATGCTTTTAACCTTATTTGCTTCAACATATATGTCACAAACCGTCACAGCATTGTTCAACATTTATTTTGAGATTGCTTTTTAAACAAAATTTTATCGTTGTTTGTTTACAGTAAATATTTAGTCAAATTGGAAACAATATATTATTCAGTTGACGAATTCATCGCAGGTATTCAGGGAATATTTTAGTATAAATCGAAAAATTTATGATACATAGATAAGAAAAACAATTCGAATGGCATTGGTGAAATTTTAATTACGTGGATTGTTTTTTTTTTTTAATTTTACTCCTTTTTGACATAATTGTGCAAAATATATTTTGAGATAACTAAAACATTTTCAAACAAATTTAGCAACAAAAAAGTTCTCTAGTTCTCCCACAGTGCGATTCTATTACACCTTCCACCTATACCATATGAGCGTCAAGAAAAAAAAACTTCCCTGTCTGTGTGATTGTATGATTGTATCCCCGAGATGAATCGTAATTGAATTTTACCGTCGCTAAAGTTTGAATGATTTATTTAACATTTGTGTTTCGCTTTGTTCGTTTGCCAGGGTCGCCAACATCATCCCTTTGTTGATCCTTTTAAGCTCGCCCCGGCACACGGTACCGGGTAACCAAGTACCCACCACCAAGGCACCACATAAAAGAAGGCAGCACGTGTAGCTCGACACGATTTCTTTCTTGCAATCCTTCCCGTTAAACCTCATCAGGAATCGTTCCCACCGAGGGCGAGATACGAATCGAAAGTTTCGCATCGCCTCCCGTACCCAAAAATGTGTGGGGGATTATAAATCCACCAGTAACCAGTAATCCTGTTTGGCCGGGCCCGGGCTGCTCTATTCGGGGAGAAAAACAATCCCAATCTAGACACCGCCGATGGAGATGGATTCGGCGGGGCGCGAATTATGATGTTTTGATTGGATTTTGTTTTTCCACCAAAGCACCGCCGGAGGACGAAGTAAAGGAACGAACCCTGTGCCACGAGTGCCTAGATGGATGGTACACACCACGATGGGTGTGCGATGGGTTGAGGTTTTTGGAATTTCCCGAAGGTGTCGGGGACACAATCATCTCGCATCCTTTCACTCGTTTTTGGGCGCTTGCGGGCACCATGATAGCGGCGTGCAGTAAACATGAAGCTATCCGTGCAGCAAATGGTGCTGCCAGTGTTTACCATTCCCTAATGGGTTGATGGTTCTGTCGAAAAAAAAATGATAAAATAAAAATGAACGTCGGTAGGACATCGCTACTTGATTGGGCTTCGTTATTGCAATTAATGTGTGTGGGTGTGTTTTATTACATGTACATATTTTTTCAAATATTTCACTGAGTTTTGTATGAAGTTCCCAAACAAATTGATAAACCTTCCCGGTTCGGAGAGAAATCTATAAAAAAACATTCGCTGTATCAGATAAGAGCAACGAACAAACTTGTATCACCGGAAAAGGTATTATAACAACAGCGATAAAACCGTATAAAAACAAGAGCACAAAACGAGAACGAGAATCAAAAACTGTTCACACCGTCAATAAAAACACTCTCACACACACGCGCTGAGATGAATTCAGAAAAAAACACACACCATCACAAGCCCGGTCCAATAATTGTCATCCGATAGATTGAGGTTATTTTGTTTCCATTAAAATTAATTAAAAACACGCTTCATCAAATATTTATCCATTGCTACGGCCGCGTGCTCCTACTGCTGCTACTCCTGGTTCTGTTTGACATAAGCGTAGCATATTTACTCACCGGTGAACTTCTAACGCGTGGGAACAGCGTTCCGGCATTTTTGTTTGCACCGTTTGCACCCCGGCAGTGAACCGTTCGCCTGCGTAACACTTCCGGGTGAGTGATTGCAATTGTGGTGTCATTTGCACTTTTATTGCACTCAACCCCTGCGCACTTCCCTCTGTTATGACCGTGCCATAGGCAGCGCAGGGTGCCGGGATTAGTGTGTTTGAAGTTTTATCACATTTATCTAACACCTCAAACCTCAGGCTGCATTGGTTTCACATCCGCTAAATCAGTCGTAAATGTGGCGTAAAATTAATGTTTGCACATTATCCACAATCACCTGTCGAAAGGGGTGATCCAAATGGTGGAGTGGGACCGTTCGCATGCCTCTCCATTTTGTTGGAGATAGTACATTAATTTAAGGTGTGCTACAGATGCAAATGGAAGCTTCATCGAAGCTCGGGGAGAAGTACATGTTCGATAATTGTGTTTATTTTTGTGTCATTACGACACCCTTGATGAATGAAAACTGTTTCCAATGATCTCTCAATGTCATCTCTCAATGAACAATGAACCAATCATCGTCGTTGGTCGATTTTTTTTTTCTAACTTGCCAGAATGATAATTGATCGATAAATATTTTATTCGTGTACGAAACAATTTCTATAACACAACGCATCTAACTAACGTTTCAGCTTGAGATTCTTTACGCCGCTAAACTATTCGCACAGGGCATCGACATCCGGAACGCACACGCCCATCAGAGGATCGAAACGCTCACCGGTGGCGCACTTGAACTTGCTCTTCTTGAACTTATCCAGCTTCTTCAGCGTGCAGACGAAGTAACGGCTGCAATTGTTCGGATCGGCAAAGGTACCTTCTTCCAAGCACTGGAACTTAACCTTCAGCTTTGGTTGATCTTCTACCGGTGCGACAGGTTCCGCTGGTTGAGGTGTCTCCACTGCCACACTATCGTCCGAAGTCAACTCTTCTGCGACAGCTAGTTGAGGTGTCTCGCCTGCCGCACTATCGTCCTCAGGCTCGTCCAACAGAAGGGATCGAGTTCCTGCTACGACAAACGCACAGCGACCACGGAACGGATTGAACACCTGTCCCATCGGGCACTGCATCTTGTACTGCAGGTAGCCACCGAACATGTTCCACACGCACCAGAAGTACTGAGTCGGATCGGTAGAATCCGGGAAGCGACCCGGACCCATGCACGTAAACTGTCCCGGGAAACAAACGCTCTGGTCGGCAGTGCACCGTTCCAGCGTTGGGTTGTACGCGTACCCGGTCAGACAGTTTTGCTCGAGACTGTACAGACCGAAAGGCAACCAGAAGCAGACGTAGTATTTGTGACAGTCGGTCGGATTCGCAAAACGACCCGCGGCTGGACACACGAACGAGCTGGATCCAGGAGCTTGAGGTACGGCAGCATTTCCTTCATTCGATTCAGCTCCAGATTCGGCGGATGGTGCTTCTGTAGAATCTTGGGAAGAGGATCCTTCGTTCGAGCCAGACTCGCCAGTATTCGGGTCAGATGATGAACTGCCCTCATCAGTAGGAGATGATGGAACAGTTGTGGTAGGTTCGCTCTCAGGCACTGTCACCGTGGTCTCGGTCGGTTCCGAACTGACACTGCTTGATTCGGGAGCTGCTGTTTCTTCAGACACTTCAGGAGCTTGGGTCGTCTCAGCTGCTTCTGATTCTGTTGTCGATTCCGAAGCCTCCGGTTGTTCAGAAGTTTCTGGGTTGGGTTCTGACACTTCGGGAACTGCCGTAGGCTCTGATGGTTCTGCCTCCGAACCTTCTTGTTCCCCAGCTTCTGGGAGTGCAGTTGTCTCGGGAGCTACACTATTATCTTCCTCAGGTACTTGCGTTTCTTCCTGTTCGGGAGCTTCTGATGCAGCGGCCGTTGATGAATCTTCACTTTCAGAAGTAACACTCTCCGTTGGTAAACTTTCTTCCGTCGTTACGACTTCGGAAGCATCCGTGGACGATTGTTCGACCGTTTCACTTACCGTAGGAGCGGACGATTCTGAACCACCCGTCTGTTCGGTCGTTACTACCGATTCCGTTTGCTCACTAACTTCCACCTCGGGAGCATCCGTTGCAACTGGTGCTGGTTCGGTCTCTTGCGCAACCGTCGTCTCTTCGGGCGATGAAGTCGTTGATTCCTGTGGTTCGGATGGATTGGTTACTTCCGGTTCGACTTGTACCGTCGTTTCCACGGGCGATTCTTCGGGTTCCGGATTGTTTGATTGCGAAGTTGTCTCAACCGTTTCTTCTTCTTCGGGGACCGATGTTGACGGTGCTGATTCTTCCGTCGGTTCCTCCGGGACTGTCTCCGATGCTACGGTCGTTTCCGCCTGTTCCGGCAATTCAGTACCTTCCGATGGAACTGCAGCTTCTTCGTCTGCCGGAACTTCGTTACCTTCAACCGTTGCTGTGGTAAATTCTGGTGCAGGCTCATCTACCACCGTTGTGTCTTCCACCTCTACCGGTTCGAGCGGACCTTCGGGATTTTCTGGTGTGCCCTCGTCACTGGTGCCCTCTGTGGTTGGGTTACTTGCGGGAGCTTCCGTTTCTTCTGGCGCTACTGGTGCATCCGTAGCGTTTTCATCCTTTTCTGGCTGTGCTGTAGCTAAACAGTATGTAAATGATTAATTGAAGAAAGCAAACGTGTAAAAAGGAAAACCACACGTGTATCTTACCACCATCATTTACGTCAACGTGAGGTTCAGCAGTGGTCGATGGTGGTACGAACGAATCACACTCAAAGTGACCACTGTTGCTGCAGAACGTTCCTTGCGGGCAGAGCTGCACCTCATCGTTCACGGTCGTCGGTTTTCCGTCACCATAATCTACACATAGTTGAAATCGGACATCGTCCAGACACAGATAGTCCTTGCCGTGGCAGTCGGTTCCTCCGGTTTGCGGTCGTACATGCGACACTAGCAGCCCCTGTAGCAAGTAGACAGAGAGCAGAAGAAACTGTCTATAGTTCAAAGCACTAACGCAATCGCACCGGCTCGAACACTTACGAATACGAGGAACTGCAGAAAGAACACTCTGAAAACAAAATCCATACTGCGCGCGGTCGTTACTGTTGCAATCCAGATTCCAAAGACTTGGCTGTTGGCTGGGTCGTTTCGTTACTGATGCAGGTTGGGCGTAAGACGTGCTTATTTAAACGACTGTTGCAACTTCCAGCGCCTGCATTCGTCTACGCGTTTCTGGGAAGACGCCTAATCCAGGGCCATATGCGCTCGCATACACTATATTTGCAGATAAGGCCGGACCGGATAGTTGAATGATTTGATACACGATAAGACGCACCAACGTGCTACCAACAAGATAAAACGCCACTAGTTGGTAACGGATGGGCTAGCTCTGTTTGTGTTGGATTCTTTGCCGCTCTAATCCCACTGCAGGTGTCAAGGGAAAGAGATGACTCAAATACCGGGATGGTTGATGAAATCTGTTCGGTCTGTTTTTCTTCTCGCCAGATGGTTTCATCAACAGTAGCATCAGTTTATTTTCGATGAATTTTGTAAAGTCAATCGGAAAAGGAACTATTATTGAAGATCGCTATCTATTTGAGCTTGTAAGAGATTTCACGAGAAGACTCATTTACAGGATTGCATTAAAAAGTTGCTCTTTTTCCGACTATTGAGCACAACGACCAGGAAATAGAAAAAAAGAGAATAGTTGTAATGATTTGATTATAACAAATCTGTTCATAAGCAGTGAGGTAAATCCATTTCTCCACAAGATTTGATTACCGATGCTGAAACGTTTATCTGTAGTGCAAAAAAAAGAAATCTTAAATACAAGAAAGAAATGCTTTTTGGAGTTATCTGATTCTATTCCCTAGCCAACATAAATAAGTGACAATCTCTTGGATCTTCACTCTCTGTAGATATACCTTCTGAGCGTTCGGGCAGGAAAAAAAGCGGACTCAAAATCGATTTCCTTTCAGTCCATTTTATCGGAATAGGTTCGAAATCGGTTAACGGTACCCTTCCTAGCAGAAGCACCTTAAACATTCTTGCCGTAACTACATCCTTCCGGCCTGTTTCACTCCTTTCGGTGGGAATAGTTTCACGGTAACGCTCCGTTTAGAAGCGAGCTGTTAAAAATAGTCCGTTTCCTTTCCGGTACCATTTCGAAACTGTAACTATCGATTCCCTTTACGCCAGCGTGCCTAGACGCATTCGTAGCTCGCAGCATCCTACACGCAAGCACAGCCGGCAAAAAAGGGGTTTTGCCGTGCCGCAAAACCAACGCGATGGAAAATATCGATGATGAGCAAGTTAAATAAACTGCCCCCGGAATGGTGGGCTACGATGGGTTGCGGATACGGTCGAATGGAAAGCATTTTAGCTGAGTAAGCGAAAATCGCCCACATCCCCTGTTTTTATTGAGGGAGGGAGGAAGCATTCGATTCCGAAGCACTAAAGGAAGTGTTTTACCGTCTTGCCGGGTTTTGAGTAATGATGCAAGAAAAGTTTCTGAGGCAAAAGTTCGAATGCGACACTTGGAATGGTGGTTCCGTAAGAGTTAAAGTGAAGATTTAAAATTAGTTGGCTGGAGAAAGATAGTGAAACGCACGGTTTTCAACATATTTTGCCAGAAAATTGGAATGCTTTAAACAGTACTTCCGACCGTAACCGTTGGTGGACAATTCAAAGAACAGGAGAAAACAATTGGAATGGAATTGTACAGCATGATGCAGGGAAATTGAACTGACAGCATTACCTTTGCTCCTCGTCATGGTGCTTATCGGGAAAAAATCGGACTAACAAACAATGGCTTTGTCATCCGGTTTAATTCGAAATTTATTCCATCCGTACTAGTCACTCCCTCCGTTTAAGCATTTCCTTATGACCAACAATCGAAATTCTGCATCCTCTTTTACTCGAGATTGTTTGAACGGTTGTACTGTGTTGATCACGATGTGGACTGATTATCTGTCCTTACGACTCAACGCAAACTGCACCTGGTTCAATTCCATCGCAATGTGCTCGGCCCGTGCATGATACCTCCGATGGGTAAACGATCCTCTGTCGTATGAGTTTCACCTGAGAGAAGAAGAAGGAAAAGTAGCACAAAACCCACAAAATCAACCTTTTTATTTTTACCGACATGTCGACACGGTTCTCCGTCCTGAACAGACACTGCCGTGATTTCCGATGTTTCAATTGCACACGGGGTTTGTCTACGCGTTCCATACTCAAGTTTGCCAACAGAACACCGGTTCGGTTGTAGTAACTGAGCAGTAAGACAGACTTCCAACACGATTGGTTTGGGTGCCGTTGGCTGGCCAAACAGCAGCACTGCTATTTTGAGTGCAATCAGCGTTCGAACGAACGCTTTCACATCCGAACGGGTGTGTTCTTTGGTGGGGTTTTGTTTGAATCTGTGCCATAGTTTCATACTACACGCTTAGCTTGCGTTCCTTGGCGTGCTTTGTAAAGCGAGATCCGGTTCAAAAACACGATGATTGAATTACCATTTCTTGCTAGCTTGCTACGGACCGTTACGAACAAATCATGTAACAGAAACATTTGTAGAATGTTTCGGACATAATCGTTTGTAACTTCACATTGGGGTGTTTGAAAGGTTGGTATTTTACTTGCTAGTTCTACATTCAATTGTGAGGAATCCTTTATTCGTTTAATGTTGTATAATGCCATGGTGATAATTGTTTGATTACGCCCTTCAAGTGGTTCAAATCAGCACATTTCACATTTCATGAGTTGGATTTTATGAATCCTTCCAAATGATGTTCATAGATTATAGTTTAAATTTATTTACTTTTAAGACGCCTAAAGTTACAGGATCGCAATAAAAATACAGCTTTGTTGAGTGACTTATTCGTTGCACCATGTTCAACTTAATGCACTCAGGGCATGCAGTTACAAGCCACTCAGGTAATGCAGCCTATGAGTGCAACAAATTTCTAACTGGTGTGAATGTACTACACCCAAACACCGAAATCATTAAAAGTCTGTCTGTCTTTTAGGCTACACAACTCTTTTTACCGGTTCAATTTTTTCCACACTAGGTCAGGGACTTTTGAGCAAACTTGTTGTATGCAGCTATCAGTTCTGAGGTATAAGGGAAATCAGATAAATATGGATATCTTAAGCATTGTTAGGCTAATAACAATAGAGGTATAAAACCATGAGTTATGTACAAGCCTGCTTTAAAATCCAAATTCAATTCAATTGATAATCAATTGATTTTTTTTCCATGAAATGTCCTGTTTGTTTTATTACAGCACTAAGGATTAACCGCCTGAATGTATGCTAAATATAATATATTTATCGTACGTCTTTGTGTGATTAAATATAGTTCGATAAACACGCTGAGCCGCTGAGAGCAACTCGGGTAGTACGGAATAACGATTTTGGCCGATGTCGTAAGGTACCATCATGCGCCTCCATTCCCGAGCATCCTGTTTACGGATGAATAGACCCCGCAAGCATTAGCGGTGTGCGTACGATTTGATCCGAAAGATGGTGAATTAGATACATCAGAGTCAGCGAAGATACAAAACTAATTTCAAAAAGCAAGTCCAATATCAGAGAAATACAGACAAGCAAATGACCAATGTAGTAGCTAGTTCCAACCAAAGTTATCAAACAATTTATGTCCACACGGGTTATGACTGTGCAAACAAATTGACAACACAAAGTTACTAGATAAAATGTTGCAAAATAACTTTTATTCATCAATTGTAAGAAGTTTCCACAGTTCTCCAGCGTTCATCCTTGCCTACTTTTCCCTAAGTCTTCTGGGATGAGTTTTGAAGCTTTCGAAGTAAATACACCTACAATACCACTAGAAAATTTTCAAACACTTTGATTTTACTCACATTTAATTTTGATTCCTTATTGAATGGATATCGATTCCGAACCGTCATGATGAATGAAAATATGGCCGTTTTACTTTAACTACCGAAATAGACCGAAAGGCTATAGCTGAACCATTTTATAACCAAACACATAGTCCGTGGTGCTTTATCCATGTCTATATTTCTCCATTTCGCCGTGGGAAGCAATGCACTTAAAAATATTACTCGAAAAGCATTTCTTCTCCGATCCCACGACCCTTCGATGTGGGAAACCCGTTTTGAACGTGTAAAATCGTGCACGAACTGTCGTTCACGATCGTTTTAAATCCACACACACACACACACGCTAAAACATCCACCTCCAACCGATGGTAGAGTTATGGTTGTTGCGGTTTATCGGTAAACAATAAAATTTTACGTATTTGGTGCCAGCGAAGCAGTTTGCGTTACGAACCCAACATGCTACTTGTTTTGGTTTTTGTTATCAAAAACCAACTGAAAGACGCTTTTGCTACCGATCGGATAAAAACAGAAGGACCCTTTTTCTCGGGGCACCAGCTGGGTTGAGTTGGGCGAGATTTTGTTATGCTCACCCTTCCATGAAACCGCCTGCACGAGGAGCAACTGGCACGGTAATGGTGGTGGTGGTGGTGGTGGTGGTGATATATTCTCGTTTACTTTAAGACCTTAAATGGCATTCCAAGTGGGTATGTGAAATGACTTTTATGATACGACTGAGCCTACGAGTTGGTTATTCCGTGTGCAAGTGGAAATGAAAGACGGGATATTTAAACTTAATAAGTTCCATAAGAAATTCAACTGTAGCATTGTTTCAACTGGGTCAATCGGTTGGAAAATTGTCTGTCCCACATGGACCCACAAGTTGGATGACATTTATTTTATTGAGTGATTTTTCAATTAATTTGCACAACGCCTGCCGTCTTGGTGAAATGTTCCGTATGTGTGCGTGTCTATAAGGATACCAAACCGAGCAAAACCAACGCCCGAAATCGTACAAATAATCAAAATTTTCACTTCAACTAACTTTCAAGCCTTCTCCTCATTGACTTGTTCCGGCTCGGGAAAAGGCATCCCTTTAACGGAACAGCGTTTTCTTCCAATTTGTCTAACGGTCAGCACCGCACAAGCAAACTACGTTGGTGTGAATAAATGGCCCACAGCAGCGTACGTGAGCGGGCGTGTGTGTGTGCAGAGATACTCGTGAGTAGGTGAAGGATTTTGCAAGTGCTGTCCTAAACCACATCCTCGGATCATACTTTTATTTTTCGCTCCACTTCACACCGTAATGTAATTAGTTCTCGGGGGAAATCAAGCTAATGCTGGGGGGTTGATGTAGCGATGGTTTATGCCGTGGCCACCGGGAGCACCACGGTTTAGTCTTACGATCGTCGACAGGGAGCGATAATGCATGGAAAATGGAATACGTGATTGTTTGTTCTCTTAATTGTTTGCATGCGGATGGAAGGAAAAAAAGCAGCTGGTTCACTTACTGAATGTTTTATGAATAGAGTTATGAGCCCATTTGAAGAAGGTGGTGTCCGGTACCTTTATGCTTAAGATGTTAAATAAAACATTAACTTATATTGATGATTAAAAACTGTTTTCAAGAAATGTTCGTAAAAACATATTGCTAATTATGCTAGAATCTGCATTTAACATCTATTTTTTATTTTCCCTCCCTATTCATTGTGCTAATGTTTTTCAGTATAATTAACAAAACACACAAAAGAAAGGAGATTCATGTTTTTTTTTTTCACTACCCACTCAGTATATTAGTGCCGCTAAAGTATACTTTAAAACAAAATCATTATTACGCAAACACAAGCGATAACAAACTGGAGCTGGGAGCGACGTTGAAAAAACAGGCTTCAGCGTAATATTTTCCTTTTCCGAAAGCATACCAGCGTGAAAACACTCGTACTCTACGCGCTTGATGATGCAAAACGATACTCTAGCAAAACACACAAAAAAGGGGTGGAAAACGTAACTAACAAAGAAAAAAAAAACGATAGCGAACCTAAAAACATCCATTTGAACAAAAGCGCTTTTCCGCTTTAACAAATTCAATTAATTATAAGCCGCTCGCCCACGCTTTCGTG
>AXCM01005282.1:0-19078 GCA_000473375.1 Anopheles culicifacies | reverse complement strand
TACGGCAAACGGGGCGCATAGCTTAAAAATAGCTAAATCTCGCTCTTTCTCTCTCTCCCGGTCTCTGAAAATGAATGTAAAATTTACTCAAGCATTACACAACGCAATCGCAGCTTTTGTTTATATGCAGCCGCGTACATTCCGGGCACAACGTTTGTATGGACGGGAGAGGAAAATATCATCCACCAAGATCATGGCCTGTGTAAAGAGGCGGTGGGGGCATAAACATCTCCTACTGCTGAGAGTAGTGCACAGTGTGCATCGGCTTCACTATCGCCGCGGCTATTTGTGTGTCTAGTTCAAGTTCAAACCGATGGTTGAACTGTGTTTCGAGTAGTGGAACTGTTGTTTAGCACAGTGGGAATCACAATGAGTAAAACTGCATCGAATTAATTGGATGAAGTATGACCAATACACATATTGCTATAAGCTTGGTAACAAAATTTATTTCAACTTACAATAGTAACGCTATACAAGTCTACATGTCCTATTTATTGCATTACAGCAACAAAATGACCCAATAAACATTTTATTGTCACCTGATGCATTCCTGACGATCGCTCAAAATGCCCCTAACATGGTCATCATTCCTAACAACTGCCAGCGGAATAGAGACGTACACGTATGTGGGCAACTACGTTTATTGACCGTTGATAAGAGGGTTGTACGTGATGAAGTACGGCGATATCAATCAAGACTTTCGAAATGTGTACCGCAAGCTCCATCAACATACCCATTAATCTACTCAATTAAATCAATAATGCGAGATAATTACGTTACGTTCAGCATCGATACGAGCCTCGGCAACGTGCTACGTTGCTCACCGGGTCTCACAACGGACGCCTAGACCAGGGTGATTATGGTTCGCTTTAATAGACCGTTTACAGTTCAATTGATTTAAAGAAATACACGACGATGAGGGGGACTACGAATCAAGGTCATGTTAATCCGAGCAATTTGACTGATTAGAGCTAATTTAGCTCCATCTTGTCCAACTCAAGCAACCGAGGTGACCCACTGTTCCGACGTAACAAAAAAACGAATGTCTTCAGCAAGTTACAGACACTTTGAATTGAACAAAAAAGGATTGATCTCAATTCACACCCTATATTTGGTGTTTGGACGATGAGGCATTTGATTGAATTTTGTGCGTCCCACTGTGCGAAGGTGCGATCGGACATGCGATCGGAAACCGTTCAATCACCGCGTACGTAACACGTCCACACACACAATTCGGAAAAGATCAACCGTGTCATGTGGAGTAGTGTTGCTGGAATGCTTCAAGCAGCGTTATTTGATTTGCCGATAATCCATTAGGAAGCGTAGCCGAACATATTTACTTGCGCCGCACAGTCAATGGCCGCCGTATCCACACACCACCACCACCACGACCGTTGCATGTGGGTAAGTGTTGGACAAATATGTTTAAGCTGACAGATGAAATCATTCGTAGGGTCAGGAATGAGTTCATCCTGGCTCGAACTTTGGCGAGTAATTAACAAGTTTAACGCTACTCAACCAGTTGCTAATGGAGTGTGTCTTAAGTTTCTTTGTACAATGCAGTGATCGCCATAAAATTGAGACTGCATATAAAAAAACACAATTTATGAGAAAAAGATGACTTCATTAAGCTCTTTTTCATAAAATGATTAAATTCAATGTAATAAATAATTTGGAAAAATACTCCCCCCGAATATGTTAAAGCATATTTCTACAGCTATCGGACGCAGTTTATTAGTAATACTACTGGAATTTAGCAATAAAAAAATATTTCTAGTTTTTTCACAGTTTTGTTTTCAAATTTTCATGCTTAGTACATGACAGCTATTATGAAATAAAAACGAAATATTCTTTGAGAACAGATTTAGACACATGATAACAAATTGTATGTAAGTTGTACCGTATCCATTTTCCCTATCATGGTCGAATGTAGCAATTTGATTTGACAGTATTTGTGAACGTTTTTTTTTTTTGTTTTAATTTCGGAATAATTGCATTCAAATTTCCAGAATAATACGAAATAATTCCATTGAAACAATTTTCTAAATTTTTAATAAACCAAATGACAGCTTTTTCTAATTGTAGGCAACACATGTTTAAAACGTTCGAAAACACGAAGAGTCTTATTACAATGACCAGCCCTGTAGGTCTTCACAATGTTTGGAAAGAGGCAATCTTCAATTAAGGTTTAAATCAATTATTTAAACCAATACCTGATAAGAATCGTAATTATTAAACACTTTTCCATTTTTTTTTTCTAATTTCATTTGGCGATGCTAAATAAAGAGCCGTATCGATCCATCTTTAGACTACGTTAATTGCAAGCTGTACCCTTTTAGAATCACGAGATATATTCTTTTTTAAACAAAAAACAAAATGCAAAACAATTACTTTGTTATGGATTCCCTCGCACGATCCGGTAAGATTGCCAGAATTGTTATACAACACTCAATTGAAATCAATTGAAAATACGATGAAAAAGAAAACAATCATCGTATTGCGAATCGGACTAATCGTTTTCTTGTATTTTGTTTCTACGCTAATGATTCCAAATTTATTCGATCGCATGATTCGCATTCTCGAAGTCTGCTCACAAAAAAAATATTATGGCCACGTAACAGCCCAACTCCTTCCCTGGCCGGTGCGTTCCACATGTAAATTTAAATAAAGTCGATTCAGGTGTACTTCGCTCACCTGAAAAAACCGTGGAAAAAAGTCTCGCACCAACTAACATTCCAAGAAGCAAACCTGGCAGCAGCATGCGAATGTTAGCATTAGTGCGTGCAAACCCACACCAAGACAACGCTTCAACTGCTAATAAGCTGACTTCGTACCATACAAACCCGTACATCACGAACCATTGACGGTGGAGAAGTTTGGTTCACGTGCTTGTTGTTTGCACACAAGCCCAAACCTCTATTACTGTCAAGGTTTGCGGTTTTTGGAGAAAAACAACAAACCCGTTTTTCCTATTTCATTCTCATTTTCTTTTCATTTTCGATTTACCACTCCAAAGTCATGGTTTAAACATGGTTTAACAAAACGTAACTTCTCCGATATGTTTTCAACCGATTAGAATTACAAATGGATCTAACTCGTTTGAACGTTCGATGAATGTGTACATGAACGCAGGGGGGGGGGGGGTGTTTTTGGTAACACACATAAAAATAAAACAAACATGAACAAAACCCATTTGCTTTCATTAGGATTAAATGTTGCTGAAGCAATCTCATAAACGAAGGCTTCACTTTCGAAATCATTCAAGCTTTGGATTGAACATTCAAGCAATAAAATCGTGAATGAGCATTGTAAAGAAGCGTTGGTATCATGTAACACCTCGGTACTTAAACGTACTAAATGAAAAACTTCACAACAGTGAGGGAAGCTAAGGGAATTTGTCAAAACAATAACCCTTAACATGTCAGCTCCCAAATAAATACATGAAGAAGGCTTAAATTATTAAACGAAATCCGATTTCAAAAATATTAGCAATAAACGAAATTGTATCATAAAAAAATGTATTTTTAAGAATTCAGCAAGAAAAGATAATTCGTAATTTATTATGCTGACCGAATTATAAAACTATCGCATAGATCAGGACATCAAGGACGGCTTAAACTGACTTCAGGGACTGGGCCGTCCGGTATACTTCTCATGACAGTACTAACCCACCGGAGTCTGATAGGTCTTAATTGTTGAAGATCATTGGTTCAGCTTGTAAAACTCCTAATTCTCACAACTTGTTCATTATTGTCCTGAATTCAGAATGTCAATTAACGGGTCTATGATACCTTCCACTAGTTTTCTATATGCGTTTTGACGTTTGGCGGCTTATCCGCTGCTAGCTTTCCATACAAACTGGCGTGCCAAATCAGCCAATGAATTACTTATTAGAATCTTTTCCTAATACCAGTTTCGACCAGTCGAAAAATGTCAATGCAACATACTTTTCTAGCAGCTCTGATGCAGGTCAGCCCATATTTCCAAGATTTTTTTAATACAAATAAAGATTTAATGAATGTTTCTGGAAATCATTATTAGATTTGCAATTAAAAAATATTTATTTGAGTATGGCATTCCATTTTTATCGAAAATTATCAAGAACATACTTTCTATCGGCCATTTATCGCAACAGCAGATCCACAGTTTCGAGCAGATCCAAACAAATCATTCGACATGATGCAACCCGGTTTCACATCGCCAACCGATATTTGGTCGATTGTTTTACAGATGCCGTCTTCAGGTTTAAGCTTTCTAACTTTAAGTATCATGGATCCCAAAGTTGGGCAATGACATGCTATGGGAATTATCTTTATTTTCCCTTCAATACTTTTCTTTTTTTTATTTTATTTCATTTTCTTTTAAAACGATTTTCAATAATAGTCTTTTTCCATGTAATTTTTTCACAATTCCTTGCTGGTACCATTTAGCGGCAAGCATTTGAAGAAACATTTACTGCTGGCAAGTGGGACACCTATTTGGCAATTATAATCTCCTGTTTTCTCATTTACATTGCAACACCTTTGGTATGTTAGCTTATTGTAAAAAAATTGATAAATACACAAAGGAACTGTCAAATTTGAAAGCCATTTCCGAATAAACTTTCCAATAAACTAGGAATATTTCACTGACATTTTAAATGTCAGTAGCATGTGTCATAAATTGAAAAAAACAGAATTACTTTTTTGCATTCACTGTATCGAATAGTTCACCACATCTTTTCGAAATTGATCTGATAATTGAAGCATTTTTTTATATTTTCAAATAGAAAAAAATATACCAGGATACACAGAAATGTGATATACCCGTCAACACCTTCAAACATGTCTGATTACGTTTACAGATGGACAGCACACATTTTGACAACCCCTTTTGTTACGGAAGATACATGTCGTCCACGTGGTTGATAAGGCTCGCCCAACACCTCTCCGGTTGCGTAAACAATGCGACCTTAGCTTCACGCACAGCTACAAAAAGGGGGAGAAGACGCATCGAATTCTTAGGGCGTGATTCCTTCCGTCAATATGACCATCACAGCCAAGCCGGAAACGACATGTGGCAACAGAACGGCAAACACCAACCAAAACAGCATTTCACAACTCGGCATTCCTCCAGCCAGCTCTTCTCTATCACTTTCATTCTTTTACTACATGCGTCCGTGACGTCAGCTACGGTTACGTGCATTATACGCACAGCGCCATAATAGCGCCTGGCGCCGCCATCATGTCGATAGGTGGTGTCTTTTATGAGTTTTTTGGGTTTCGCACTGTACGCTTCTTTGCGCTTTAGAGTGTTTTTGTTCAACCACAGACAGCGCATTGTTTGTCTGCACAGAGCGCGGTGGCTTTTTCGGTGCGCGGCTATACGTTGATGGGCTAGAACCGTTTATGTGCGATGTGCATGACTCAAGCACAACGGAACTGAACGACGAACCACTTGACCCGAAGCTGAAAAAGCCTCAGGCTGACTTATTCAACGTTTTCGCTGACATGATACTGTCAATAGTGGCTATTCACGCCAAGCCATCAAAATCATATGCCATTACCCATTGTTGCGCTCATGCTCAATCAAAATAAAAACCCCACCATCGACCGCGCCTATTGTTTCGACTGACGGGCACAACAAATAAATATAATAAAAAGAATTAATATCATGTTCAATTGAGACGGATATCCGATCACAATTAGACGCGGTTCGGTTGGGGTTCCTTTCCACGAACGCCGCATACCAATAAATAACGAGCCGACGTAAAAAATTATGCGGTTAAGACGACGGCTAAGCTGTCTACACTGTTACTCCAACATGCTTATCCCCCCAACATGACGAAACCTTACAGAAATTTTATTTTTTTTACACCGTACGTCGCTGCGTATCGGATTACATGCAGCCCATAAGCTAATGCTCCCAATCAATTGGTTTGATTGATGATTGCTCCATCCTCACACAGTGCAAACATGGTAAGTTTTGGTGCCGGCACGGTTGCGTTATCCAAATTCATGCACTTCATATGCGCCTGGGGTAGCAGACACGGTAAGACCATCGCTACCAGACACAGCCAACGAAATCGCTAAATCCCTCGCTCCGAACCCGAAAAAGACTTGTGCAAGTAGGGCAGTACACGCCGATAAAGTCGATTGAATTACATGCACCGTACGGGTAGGGCTTCACACGCGATAAGACGCAAACGAACATCGTTTATGCAATTCAATACACCTTAAACATCCAGCAGATTCTGACTTTCGTGCGTCGCGTTAATCCAAAACTGGAGAGAGATAATGAGCTTTTTTTTCCAACAATTCCAGAAATCCTAAACATTCAGGAATTTTCCATTTTCGAATGTGTCGCAAACGATAACCTCCATTTACTTGAGATATCTTCAAATTATGTATTATCTAATAAATCTAATCTAATGATAGGTAGTACGAATAGCACCTGTGATCCACCTGAGGTTCTAACCTAGCAGTAATCAATCATGATATGAAGCTACCCCCAAAAGGCTGCACCTCAAAAACCAACAACAATCGGTGATAAAGCGCATTTTAATTGACAGTAAATTTTTACAACAGCTCCCTCAAATTCATTTCCAAACAGGTTGTCGAAACGAAACTATTGGAAGGGAGGATGCCACTGATGACAACATAATTGATTGACACTGTTTATCCTGCGAGGGGTGGACATAATTGATAGCCAAGCAATGGACAAATGGCAAATATACACTGACACGTGCCGTGAACAAGCGTTACCAAAGTGACTGATTGGGGAAGCAAAATGATACTCCACAACTCCCATGATCGATGGGCCTCGGTTTACCAATGCAAAGTACCGCTAGGTGGGTTCTCCTTTTTTCGACCCACCACCAAAGAATCAGGTGTCGGTCAAGTGTGAACCCAAATTTGATACACCGCCCAAACAAAAGAGGTATAGGCAACTTTGGGAGGAAGAAGTAAACAACAGCCCAATTGGAGTGGCTTTTCGGTCGAACCGCAAGTGGTCAGACGCAGAGGTGGTGATACCTCCTTGGGTAACCTTCAAAGCGTTGCTTCGTACCCTTAACCTTGGGCGCAATGGGCACCGGCAAGAAAGAGCTGCTAATTTATGTCAAGTTCGGAAATAAACAGTACAGCCGGAATGAAGGGACGTCTGTGAGTTGCTAACGTCCATATTGTCGACTTCCTTCGCTACCGGTATGGTCTCATTTTTTTTTCTTACATCTACGATTCAAGGTGGTGGCGTAACTTCCAGCACCACCTGACGCAACCAGACAAACATCGTCTGAAGTCATCGGTCGATTCACTTTATGCCTTGACTCAGCAAAAATAGATTGTGACCTAACCGTGGGTGGTTTTGTCCCTTTCGAAATTAGAAACTTCAACAAGAACAAGACACGGATGGTGGGTGACACAAAGTTCAATGCAACGCGGTAACAAAGGGTTTCCTTTTAAATAACTTAAAGGACACTAAGGATACTGTTGGCCTTCAAGAATATTTGCAAATTCTAAGGTTTTATGAAATCGGGTAGTTGGGATCGGAATCGACTCTACGATACCAAGTTGATCCGTCAAGAATGTAGAAGGGACGTAGATTGAACGAGACCCTGCGTTAAAGAATCCTAAAGCAAAATGGTCCAAGGTGTTAAGCTGAGTCCTTCTAAGCAAGTCGTTTGAGGAACTGAGTACAATTCATCCTCCAAACGCCAGAAGACGTCAATACCTGATTAAGATCCTTAGAGAACTTATTATTTCGAGTAAATGTAATTATTTTGAGTGAGGTAACACTCGCTTCACGTGGTAACTTCTGCCACAGCTCCACTAAGATCACTGCTACAGAAAGCAACGATAAATATCTTCCCATATTCTGGTTATATTCCCAATGTCTCTCCAAGATTACCCAGCTACGAACACATACCTGCTATTCTCAGAACCGCACGATCTGCTGGATCTAGCTGCAGTATGCTGAGGGGCTTATCCTTTGCCCATTCGGCCAAACTCTCCCGATCGACGCTAAATCCGGATACGCTGGGCTTTCGCGGTGTGCGCCTCATGATTACTTAGCTATTCCGTCGTGTTGACTGCTGCTACTGCTGATGTTACTGCTACTTCTTCAGGCCGCTGATGATGCGAGTTGATCCGTCTCCGTATTCTCGAGATATGCTACACATACACACACACTCACAAGCGCGCGCGCACACACACACACTTTAAATCACTGGTAAAACTTCCACTTCTGCACCTTTTTCTTATGCATCATTTTTCCATTCGCATCGCAAACACTCAGCACGCACTGTAGCACGTGGTTGAGAAGATTCTGGGACGAATGGAATCGGCATTGAATAAATACATTTTCTTTTTTTCTTTTTTTGCTTGCTTTATAAAGCAATTGGATTCATCAGACGCACCACTATTAATCTAATGCTTCATTGCGTTTACTTATTTACATACTTTTTTCTTCTCACTTTTGTATGAAACTATTAGTTGCACTGAATAGTTCACTCATTCACTTCACTCGGCTATTATGCACCGTTAAAAGAAATAAAAAAATAAACATATTAACAATCACTTTTTTCTTATTGCCTTGTTTGATAATAACTAACAAAACAAACCCCCTCTTGATTATTAGATACCAAAGAAAAAAAGCTCTCCCAAGTTACACTACATAAACTGTCAAGCACATGTTTGGACGCTTTCGAATGCTTTCTATTCCACTGCTGTTTCCGCGACTTGTTTTTCCGCGACCGATGATAGACGTGTGGCGTTTGGTGAACGGATCGATAATGAACGATTCATGTTCACTCTATCATAGCGAATGTGATTTTTCAGCAAAAACGAAACGCCACATTAAACACACATCCGTAACCTTGCGCACACCGCCGTGCTCCGATCTCTACCCCGCAAACGCGTGCGCGCCCATACACGCGTATATGATAAAGATGCGCAGCGGTGAGCACCGTAAAACAGTACGCGAGCCAATAATTCATCCGACACCACTGACAGGATACCGTGATATAATTGTCATCGTCCTCGATGAGGCGAAGCGAAACCGCGTCGTACACTTTCTAAAGGATGCCGGTGGGCGCTCATTCACATTCAATTTATGCACAAACGCGTAACTTCACCGTATACTAGGCTAGCGCCAAGAGCTAACCGCATGCCAGCATTTCGTTGATTTTTGTTTCTTTTATTTTAAAGGCCTAATTTTCTACACCGCTCTTGTGCTTTCCAAGGTTTGATGTTCCGGTGCGTTTTGCCCATGTACGATACCCGTAGTCGGAAAAACTTGTGATGCGATAATAATGTTTGGAGCGACGGTGACGATGATTTTTCGTTCATTACTGGAAAAAACAACAACCGTAAACCATGCGACGGTGGCACATGGTTTTAATTATTTAACTCCAAGAGCGGCGGCATACTCCAACGCAGGTCCAACGTGGGTGAATTTGTTGTGTAGAGTCGTAGTTTTTTTTACTTCGATTAATGCAACGCAATCGAAATCGTGTGTTTTGATTTTGGGCTTTCGATTGGAATTCGTCCCAGTCGGTTGCATTACCGTGGGGCAAGGACATTAGCGCACTGGCCGCCGCTTTCTGCTGTAACTGGTTCGGTCGATGACCACAGAGCCAAAGCAAACGACGATGACCAACAACACGCAATGGCGATGTGCAATCGGTTTGGTTTGGTTGCGCACCGCTGTTGCATATATGCGTGTCCTTCTCTGCTTCACATTTACAACACACATTAGCACTTAAACCAATCGTTGCGTTTCATTGTCTTTTTTCCTTTTGCTATCATGGTTCTGTACAAGTTCATAGTCACATTGCCAGATGTGGAGAAATTGGAGAATGTGCTTCAATTCCACACTGGAACCACTCATTTCCTTCAGACTGATTTATCTATATTGCAGGATCCTCATCGCATCCGGTGGAAAACCCAGTACACTCAAGTGTGCAAACGAGATAAATATGATGATGAATGTAGCTATTGTCGTCAATGGATTGCAATGCATTCCAGAACCTAAAATAAAAGAAAAAAGGAAATCGTGTTAGAATTGTTAATTGTACCTAATAGTTGATTTATGTTCGTGATTTTTGCTAAATTAAAATTAAGCAATTGAATCTCTATGAATAGTTGTACTAGATAATACGGCTTTTAGCCGTAATAATGGAAATAAATAAAAAAAATATGAATAGTTGTACTAAAGATTAATTAATTTTCAGATTTTTTTTTTAAGACTAATGAATACCCAAATATTCAGCAGCTCGCTTAACAATAACAAGCTTAAGTTTCATTAACCTTTTATGATTCAAATTTTATCGCCCAGTTCACTTCTATTTACCTCTTCTCTGCATTTAATATATTTGTTTGTTTTTTTTTTTATTTTCTGTTGTGTGTTTTTGGTTTATTTAGTAACAGATTAATGTTTGTTAATAAATTGTACTGTTCTTCTTTTTTTACTTATTTGGGATATGAAATCCTTAATTCATTTATTTACACTTTCATGTTTTTTCTTCAATTGCTTACTATTCTATATTTTTGTTGTTTTTTTTTTTTCATAATTTGTTCTCTATTTTCACAATGGATTATATATTTTTTTAAATTTTCTTTTCTTTTCCACAGATTTAGAAAAATGTCAGGCTATAGATTTGATTGTGTATCAATTTTTCTATTTATTTTTCTGTACTTCTACTATTTTTCTAGCGTTTTTTTTATCAAACATGCATAACCAATAAAACATACCAGAACGGACTTCATTTTTAACTCTTCTATTTAACGTACATCTTCCTCATGCCCAATCCAAAAGCAATTGTTTTAAACTACTCCACTTAAGGCAGTTTCGCGGTCCAGACATTTTCTCAAGTAGATCGTCCAACCGTAAGAATTTCACCCGCAAATTGCAACAACCTCTCTTCGATTAATTTTCCCACATACGCCCCGGCCATCCCGGGTTCCCACTCGACCCACCCCGTTAACGGTTGCTTCATCGAAAGGAAAGGCACGCAAGAATGGCACAATGGTACACCTTCAGAACCGTAACCACGAAATACGGCACCCTGCTCCCAGTTCGCTACGGTCGTGCCGTTCTTTTAGGCCAAGTTCGTGATGATGCTCCACCGGGAAGAAACGAATTGGTGGGGTAAGTTGGGAAAAATTTTACCACCCAGCTTGCTTTTTTCCGTTTTCTGCATTCTCTTTCGCCACCACCCCACCAGTGGTGCGCGCCTTAGCATCTGGTTATGCATTTGTTTCCATGAGGTAAAAAGTGTTCAAGCCCAATCGGTTTTTGCACCACACACTTGGAAACTGTGCTGCAGAATGTTTTGGCGTGAAAATTCTCAAGCAACAATCAGCAACATTCTCACCAAAAAATGCTGGAAAACAGAAACTAGGGCACGCTAGGGCGCGCCGGACCGACAAAAGAATAAACAACGAAACTGTGCCCAACGGACGAACTTAGATTGAAGACTTACCGGAAGACGTAAATAAATCAAGCACCCATGGTTTTTGTTTCATGAATAACAACGCAAAGCAGTGGATAAGACAGTGTGAAGTTGAACATGACACAAACGGGCTTTCGTTTAAGCTATCTCACTTGAACAGCGAGAAATCTGGAGCGAAAACACAGCCAGTAAAAGACCGCCACCGATACAAAATTTGCTTCACATTTTATGTGTCTTATAGGAATATTTGGAAAATCAATTACATTTATTCAATCCCTCCTTCTCTCTCCTGCATCATTGTACGGCTAAAAAAATCGATTAAGACAGTTTTTAATCCCATTCCGCATAGCATAATTGCATTGAATGCTCCAAAATGATTATGCTGCGTCAAAGCTCTTCCCCAACAAAGCCCAATACAGTGCACATAGACACACAAATTCACTCTGCTTCTAAAGACTTAACCCCACCAGAGCTTGAGAGGTATAGCGGAAGACAGTTTACAGAAACAGCGTACCGAAATGCGTTCCAATCTGTTTCCACCCCACTTCAATCACCCCCCAGGCGTTCTCCCTTTCGATTCCTGAAATGCTGAGCAACGGATTTTGCTCATTAAAATTACGGTACACTACTACACACCAAGGCGACCGCAGCTCACCGTAGTTCTCGTTTCATTTTACTCCACGAAAGAAACAGGAGCTGCAGTGGCGGAGGTGCCGGTTTTAGACGAAGGAAACAACAAAATCTGCTTCCTACAGTGTTGAATGGTTAATTTTTTTTTTGTTACATTCAAACTGTATTCATTCAGCATGCAAACAAACAAAAATGATGAGAAGCACAAAATCTAAGAACTAGCGAAATGTTTTTTTTCCATAAATTTTGTTTAAGAAAGAAAATCGAAAAGTAGAAAAATATGGAAAATTAAAAACATATTAAAATAAACTAAGGATTTATAAGAAAAAGAAGATCCTTTTGTTCGGGCGATGAAATGTGTTCAATCTCTTCTACAAACTGTTTGACTTTAACATTTAAATATCCAATTTCCGAACTTAAACGACAACACCCAGTGATTTCCCTGTCTTCATCTTCCCCACATTCTCTATCTCTTATTAGTATGTAAGATTCGTTTTTAAGACGAGTTTTTTGGTTAAGCCCAAAACGGCGGACATCATATTAAAGAAATAAATATAAATAGAAAACAAAAAAAATATACGAATAGAAATATGTTAATTAAGAACAAATAACAGAAAAACAAATTAAGTTAGTGATAATAAATAAAATTGTTATAAAACAAAATAAACTAATACCAACTAAACGAAGAAAATAAGACAACCAGCAATAAAAAAAAACATATAAATGAGAGATAACTTGTAAATGAATAAACGAATTATGCAATTGGATATGTATAAATTAGGAAAAACATTAATAAATATTAACAAGAAGATAAAAATAACTATTTTAACGATTAAAAATTAAAAGGAGTCTGACATAAATTATAAAAGATACGTAAAACATTTAACAAATACTCAGTTGGGAACTCAAAAGAAAACTAGAAATAAATAAATGCCAAAATAACGGACATTTGTTTGCAAGCAAAAATAGTGCAAAAAAATACGTTTGATTGATACAATGTTTTACACAAAACTCAACTTCTCCAGTCACCATAAACAACTTTCTTGCGAATAGTAAACATTACACCACACTACGTTGTTGTTTATCTTTAATCCCGTTTGATCGTTTCGCTCTCTACTGTCACACAACCTTCCAAGCGCGCGAACGGAAGAAAATTAATCACAATTCTACATCTGCACAAACCAGACGATCTTTCGCTCTTGCACCGTGGAGCACTGTGTAGTCAGCCGTTCCAGCTGGTGCAGCATCCGCTCGTCCCCCAACAATATGTTCAGCGAGGCCCTAGCAATGCTTACGCCGTGTGCGAAGGTTTTCTGCTGAGAACCATTTCCAGCCAAACCGAACACGAAGATTTTTTTTTCTTTGCTCCAAGTGAAACACAGCCGGGATAGCACCGGAGTTGCATTTAGAACGGTAGGCCCAGAACCAGTTCAACGAACTGCTTGTGCTTCCCCCCCACGTGTCTGCGCTCCCCCATCCGCACAAAAAACCCTACGTGCTCGCGCTTTCCAAGCTTCTTGCTGTTGCTGCTGCTTTCGGTGCACCGCTAAAGGTAGACCTTTCCCGAGAGTTGATCTTTCGCGGGAGTTTTCGCTCCTTTCCAGTCTGTTGTGTGTATGTTTTTTTATCTCATCTCTCGCCATCTTTTCGTCGATTCTTTGCGCTCGTGTTTTTTTATTTCCACATCGCTTTTCTCGCGATGGATTGGAATGGACGCTTATGGTAGATTTTCTTCACCCGAATGGTAGAAAAAAGAGGTATTCGAGAGAAACATTTGCTAGCAAATTAAACCAGCTTCCAGCGATTGCTGGAGCGATTCGTTACTCGCTGGTACGCTGCGTGTTTTTCCTACCGCTTTCCGAAACATACGCACGGAAGAATTAGGTTGGGGCTGGTGACGCCTTTTTCTTCCCGGTTGGTACTACAACACCGGTCGCCTCGAAAGCTCCCCCCGTTTTTTGTTTCACTATCCCGTTACGACATCCGTTTCCCTTTGCCTAAAATGATCAATTTCGGCTACGCTTCTCATGCTCCCATTTCCAGTTGTCGAAGCTGCCGAAAGCGTCCAACTAAATAGACATTAAAATTTTAGTTCCATTTTTTTTTCAAATATTATTGAATGAAACGAGAAACTGCCACGTAGAGGTCTGAGATTTGTTTTATGAAGTAAAAACCACAAACTCTATAAAATCTGCCACGCCGTATAAATCGTATGTTGTTTATGCATCACCGCAAGACACACGGAAAAGGTGACAAACGACTACGAAGGGCCTGTCATTTTCCGTTACATTTTTCCACGCAACCCAAAGCTCTCCCCAGCACTACGAAGCGCTCGAGATATGATCGCAACCACGAAACGACCACGAAACACGGCAATATCTGTAGGATCCCGGCGTTTGAGCATCGTATCTGCTTTCGTCTTGCTTCCTGTGCCATTTTGCGCCGTAGTTTGCAAATCCCGACTCCACCCGACTTTTAAAACTGGAAAGCGCTGCTTGTTCTATATATGTTTGGTACGGCTTCTTAGAGGACATAATTCCACCATCGCCGATCAGTGACGCCGGCCTGGGGCAGAAGTAGGCCAGCCGAGAGAGAGAAAGAGAGAGAGACTCTAGAAAGAAAACCGGCCATGTTTAGTATGGGGTCCAGACAAGAAAGATGGCTCCAAGCGCTACGGAACTGCACCCGGGACTGGAAGATAACATTGATGCAATGATGCAATTACTGTACTTCACTGCTTCAGGGTAAGCATAAACAAAGGAATGATACTGGTTTGATACATTGATGAGCTATTAAACGATTTAAATGACACACTGGAATGATCGTTTTAAGGCAAATATTGCTATAAAAATAAGCATTTTTAAATAGTTTTCCTCAAGGAATAATTTTCTGTGAAGATTTGTGTTTTACAACCAGAATTCAGATCTTGTTAGCTTCAGTCTTAGACATTGGATCCGCAATAATGGCGAAAAAAAAAACAAACGACCAGTTTTTAAAACTGTTGCACAATCGGATCGATGCAAGGTGGCAAACTAGGTCCTTTCTCAAGCTAAAGTATAGAAGAATTTCTTTGCACTTTCTTGTTACCGTTCCCAAGTAACCTTCAAGATGGTTGAAGGTTTCGTCTTCGATGAAAATCGCAGTGCTTCTGTTGCTAATCAAAACCTTACCATCCCCCAGAGTTGGTGCTTTGTTCTGAAGCTCCTTCGGGGCCAAGGTAATCGACCGCCGCAATGAGAAAGAAACGAACCCCCCACCCCGGGGACGAAACATTTGATCGATTTTCCACAACAATCGTTGCACTCGAACACAGCTCCTAAAACCCTTTGCACTACCGAAATGGAAGCTTCTCGAATGGGGTTTGCATTCCGGGGGTTTGCTTTCGTGAAGACGCCAGCGACACCACGATGGTCGTGTCCAAGCAACACGTTTAACGACGCGTAAAACTGTCGCCAACTAAAGCTGAAAGGGGTGGCGTCAATAGTGATTAACCTGACCTCCAACTACTTCCTCACGCTAGACACTATGAGCCGCAACAGAAAAATAAAACGAACAGTCGCATGGTCGCATGGTGTCAGTAGACACAACACAACCGTCCGATAAATCCCTCACAGGCTTCTACTAATCGACTTGTAGCTGTTTTACGCAACTCTTGTAAGCAATTTGTTTAGCACCATTCTGCGCTATAACTAACCTGTGCCTGCAGCTTTAGGTAGAACAATGTATAACGATATTGATTGGTTTGAGTTGCAGTTAACTTTAAGGTCATTTTAATATCCGCCATTTAAAAAAAATTGCCGTTTACCGTTCAAATAATATAATATTGACAAAAATTAAAGAACTTGTTGAAAGACAAGCGTAAGGTATCACATACTACGAATGAATCATAAAATAGCAGTTTGCAAACACCACGTGAACAATAGGCGTGACACAATTAGAGTGCAATTTCTAATTTTCTTACTTATCACACCACATGATGTAAGCACCATAGATAACGAAACAGAAGAATGAATCAACGGAAGCTCCAACTAACAATAAGTATTTTTTGCTTTGTTTCTCCATCTTTTAAAAATAAAATAATATTTGTAAAGTTATAAAAATAAATAATAGTTCTTTTTTGTTTGCAAACATGTATCTTAAAACAGGGTAATGTCATTAAGTCATCATAATGTCATTTCCGGTTTGCAATAAATTGTGCATCCCTTTCATGAAGGAGTGAAGTGCCACTATGAGGCAAGGATACGTGCTGGTACGTTTCTATTTTCCCCTCAATGATTCATTCACAAAGCAGCTGGTAACGATAGTGGGTACTCACACATACACCAATAGAAGTTGAAGACAACCTTTTCTCCTTAATCGGTGTTTTTTTTAACAATTTGATGGCGTTTATACATGCAGCTAAAAACAAATGCATGATTTAGACGAGTGCTGCTCTATCGTTCAGTTAACATAACTTAAGATGACCACAACTGCTTGTTTCTTATTTTAAATAATTTGCAGCACACTTACCGAGTAAATAATTTCTGCTAAATGTAAGCATTTTCTAACATTTTTGTTCAACTGTTAAAAGCTCCTACAGTGACACACGCAAACCATCCTTTTTTTTTCACTACCCACATGCATAGCTCGTTCAAGGCACAACACGACCATCTTCTTCGAAGGCCATCATTTTCACGCAAACACTACTAGTGCGATTTTCCTCACACCCGAGCACACCGGCACTGCGCATGTGTTTTCCCAACCCTTAAACGCCCCATCGGATGCCATCGAAACGGAAATGTTGGACAAATTCTGCTGCCTTCAAACGAACCAGGGGAACCCCCGGCACCGGAAATCAAATCGCACCCGTATAAACACTACTCCACTTCCACTTATGCACTTTTACCCAAGGAACAAAGCACCAAAATTAATAGAAACGGCTTACATTTTTCTTTACATGGCCACTGACTGGGGATCGGAGAATGTGTCGTTCGGCATTATTATCTAATACACCATTAATAACACACACACAAAAAACACATCCACTGGTCATTTACCTGTGGTGTTCTTTGCTACTTTATATTGTGGACTTTGCGTCGGTACACTTCGCTCACTTGCAATGGTGATTAGCGGGGCACGAGCAGTGACACATTCGTAAAAAACAAAAACGGCGATGCGCGTCGTCGTCGAACGGCGTGGGATCGACACGCGAGCAGCCAAACGTCAAACTCGTAGCGCGGTTCGGTTGCGATAGAGATATGGGATGGTGCTGCGGTTCACGCACGCCAGTGCAGAAGGAAACAATACAATCTCACACAGCTCTCTTCGTAACGTTTTATTTCACTCTCTCTCTCACTTCTTTGCTCGATTACGAAGGGTACGCGTATTTACGAGAGCAAACTGCAGCAGCAGCACAATGTAAAGGGTATCTTCTACTAGCGCTGCTATGAATTTGCATGTTGCATACCACAATAACAAATATTATGATTTTCATGAGAATTTCTGATTTTGTTCCTAAGAAATTGGCAAATCATTCAGAAATAAGTAAAGCTTACAAGCTAGCTGTCATATAATCAATGATTTATCCTTTCAAACAGGAACAGGCGATAGGAAGGAGTTTTCAGTTATTTTTTACAATTTCGTCTATTCCCTCCCTGAGGACACTAGTAGGCACCTTTAACAAGACTAAACGGCTTCTAAAATCCGCACTTAAAAGACTTTTTCTTGTAAATGATTTCACTTGCGTAATTTTAACAATCCGTAAATATAATTTTCGCCCTTCAGATAGAATACACCCTCGAAAAACCTCACAGCTGACGTGCGCTTTCTCATCTACCATTTTTCTCTTTCGCTCTTTCTCGCGTTCCCTATTTCTCCAGGATTGTACCGGTAAGCATGAAATAATGTTGCTTAGGGAGGAAATATACGACCATTGGCATAAGAGCCAATATAGAACACATCGTCATCACCGGCGGCTTATGGCTCATCGTTCCCACTTATTCACCCTATTCCCTATTTTCTGGAACATATATGCACACTAAACTCCTCAACTTCTATTCAATTTCATTTCATTGATTATTCCTCAAAATAAGAACGTTTCACATTTTGCGACCAATTATTGTCTGTGACGACAAAAATCAAATAAAAGCTAAACTTTTCATACAGAAAACGGTTACAAATAAATGTATAATTAATATACTCAGCTTATAGAAGTGGAAAACTTAACAAAATAATTGTCTTTCACGCTAGTACCGTTTGTAGTACATAAAACATTCAAATGCAACGAAAGACAACCGGCAAAAGTAGAAGATGTTCCTTCTCCCCACAATCCATAATCAGCATATAACGTACAGCCAATAATGCTCGCACCGCTGTGTTGAAAGAGGAAGCCCAGCGGACCGAGCAAAAGGAAAAGCAAAACAACAACAAAAAACACAACGTTCCCCACACAAAAGACAGCGGAAGGAATCCATGATGAATCATGCTCATTTGCTTCCTGGCTTCTCCGTTGGGCTGAATAGTCTGTCTTCTGGTTGCTCCGCACGCCGGTACAGCACTTTTTTACACATTCATTCATCGGATCGGACTGGGTCTTCTTTTCCACGCGGCCGACCTCCCAAAACCCCTCCTCAACGAACGTGCTCCCCCCTTGCAAGGAACAGCAGCGGCAGCCTTTTTGGTTTTTGGCCATCCATCCATCATCGTCGCCTTACACACACTGTAGGTCAGTCACACACAGTTGCACGGGTGTAGTTTGTTGTTTGTATTTGCACCATGCCGCTCCACCATTTCCTTCCCAATTACCCCGCCCCTTCCCTTTCAACGTAACATTTGATCTGATTACAAACATAACACACGCACACCACCCGCAAAATGGTTGGAAATGCGCGCTCGCTCTCTTTCTCTCGATGGTTGTATACCTCATTTATGTTGCGTATAAACCGGCCGGGTTGCGCGAGCGAATGCGTACGGATGGAGAATTTTCTTGTTCTCATCCTGCTACCCCACACATATGGAGTAAAGGGCACTGGCACGAAT
>AXCM01005281.1:0-18166 GCA_000473375.1 Anopheles culicifacies | reverse complement strand
AACTCCTCTAAGCACTCCGGCCGATCGGTTTCGATAGCGGATCGAAGAGAAGCTAACGGGATACTAGTGTTTCCGAAAGCATTCTTTCCCCTTCCCAAGGGCTTCTTTTAAATAATTCTAACATCTTGCACCCCGAAGTGTTCGACCGATGGTGTTAATGTTGTGATTCACGGAGAGATTAAGACAAAATACTGTGCAGTTCTAATGAAACTGAAATATTTCCTTTCTAATCACTACAGAATAAAGATAGCCGAAATATTCTCTAGAGAATTCAGTTTCTAGCATCTCTCTAGTGTTTGTGTGATGTTCTCGTTAGTGTGAAGATCAGATAAACTGGTGGGGCAGGTGTTCAGATCGTACAGCATTCCCTGTAACTCACAGTATGGAATTGCATGAATAAAATACGAATTAGTTGTGGAAAACACCCGCCTCTACACGCGAGATGATTTATGGTAATTTAGTCTCTAAAGCATCTTCCAAAGCTCCGTTACTGTACGGACGTGGCCTACCTTTCAGGGTTGTTTTTCGGGACAGTAGATGTGATAACGTCGCGTAGCGTTACTGACCGGTTAGTTATCTGCCATTTAGCGATCGTTGCGTAATCGCGTTCGTTCTGCATCTCAGCATCTCAGCATCTCGCTGTTTTCGTGATCATCATCACCTGAACGCTAGATTTGGCACGTCCGGGAGTAGCGAATGAACGGTCGTGAGCAGGCGGAAATGTGTCGCTCTAGCTGTGCCTTAGTGTGCTACACACGCAAACCACAGCCGAGCCAGACGCTTCTCAAGATCACGGGACTTATCCCACGAAATGAGACGTGAAAGCCATGGAGGAAACGATTACCGTTCGATCGTGCGAGTGAAAAAAAAACAGAACGATTGACCATCGTTAATGTGTACGGTTCATTCATTCTTTCACCCTGCTTTTGTGAGTGGCACAGCGAGAGGAACAGTCTTTTTGGGTGGAGGAGGAGAATCCACTGGTATAGTCGGTTGAGGAATTGCAGAAGCAGAACGGCGAAGGTGAAGGTTAATGTCCAGCACGGAATGTCCCGATCGGGCCAAAAGGTGTCTGTGTGTACGTGATGTCTTGTTGGTTGAGTGTCAATTTTCGTCGTTTGTTCTTCCAAAGTTTGAATTTGATCTTTTGGAGTAGCAGATAACCAGTTTCGTACAAACCCATCCACTCATTGTACAGCTTGAAAAGGGACCGGTTATCATGACGCGCGATTTACGATACCGGAGGAGACCGAGTAATGCTTCCACGTCGAAAGTCAATCACAGCCAAACGTGTCCAGCAAAACGAGCAGGGCTCTTATCTCAGGAATTGCGTTTCAGAAGGATTTTTGAGTATATCGCAACGTAGAATTGTGCCGTCGCAGGTGTGTGTTTAGTATCATTTTATAAGCACTTGGTACATTGTTTCTAACGGCGGAAAGCTTCTTCAAACCGGTCTCTGATATCTTATCGAGTGTACGTGTGTTTAAATATTTTGTACTGCAAGGTATACAGACAGGCGAGATGTATCTTTGCTAGAATTCTCATCTGCAATGCGTCAGCAACAAGTACGAGTACGAGCTCATTTTGGTCTTGTTTATTGTCATGGTTTTCAGACGGTGAAATAGTCTAGTTGATAATGGCTTGTCACACACAGCTACTGGTATGGGTTCAATTCCTGTCTAGACCAGAGTCATATGTTACCAATATGTAGAATTTTTCTAGAGACGAATGGAGCAGTTCCAGTAACAGACGCGCCTCCTAAAGAACCCCCGGCCTTCCTACCCCACCCATACTCCTCTTCAAGATCATTCCCTCTAGAATCAAGATCATCAACTTTGTTGTTGCCTTAGCATGAGAAAAGGATCTTTTTTATGGGACATTATTTTATTGCTAAACTGGATTTTATTAACAGTGTAAGCTTCTGTCACAGGTGTGTCCTACATCAGGAATTCATGTTCGACAAAATGTTTTTTTTTTTTTGCGCTGGTGGTCATGTTCCAATTTGTGCCCCTCACCACGATTGGCTTCCAATCAACGACCCATTGCAACATCATAATTGCTGCGGATTGTCAAATCCAATTAGAGCCGGAACTGTCATACGAACCCACAACAGCGGGTACTCTTCGCCTGAGCTCTCCAACAACTATGGACCACGTGTAATGTGTGGGTACGGTGTCTCCATCCAACATCGATACTAATACGATTGACCGAACAAAGTATTACCGTTTGGTTCGCTGTTTCTCCTTCCAGGAGTAGTGTGGGTGGTAAATCCACCCCAGAAGAAACATAGTTTTCGGTACGGCACAGTAAAAGCCGAGGGATATGCCAACTGGGGTTTTTAAGCTTTATCGATTCTTCTGATACTGTCGCGAATGAGCCAAGATCAGATTACAAGTATTAGGGGTGTATCGCAAGCGGAAACATGATGATGGCTGAAGATTACTTTTCCTTCTAGTGGGTGGGTTCTAGTTCTCCGGAAGTCATCGATTACTTGCAATCGTCTGGAAGACAGAAAATGAAGAGAAACATAGAGGGATTGGTTCTCACTTCCAGCCGCTATATGTATACGCAGGTGTGATTTATCCATTCTCAATGTTGCCACGAGACACATTGCTGGAAGTAAGTGTGTTTTGGTGTTAGGAAATGAGATCAAGCACCAACAATAGTTCCACAAAAGCGTTCTTGCACGAAAACATTGTCTTAGAGTAAAGGGCTTGCCGTTAAGTTTTTTAAGAAGATCACTACCCAAGTTGCTGCAACTCGTTTGAGTTTACCAGCGAAACAATGTTAGAATTTCGTAGATCACTCAGCGCTACTTGTGTTTTTCGGAGTGGGTGAAGAAATAATCCATAAAACGGTGGTGGAAGTCGGGGGAGTTGGGATGGAAGTGATTTGTATGGGGAAAACATACACAGAAATGAGTCGTTTGTTGGTGCAAGTAGAGCATTAAGAGTACCAGCTAGAATTCATGTTGTGTCGGGCATGAATTGTTCCCATGGGGTTTAATGCAACAAGTTTCGTTGCCCTATTCGCACGGAGGGAGACACATATACTTGAATCAAAGTCTAAGCATTTGTCCAAATACTCGAGGGGCTTAAAGCAAGCAGCCCACCACCGCTTGGGTTACCCATTCGATTGTACACTCCATTAGTTAGTGTAAAATGCGTGTAGTGTACACTTTGGTTGATCAATTCTTTTTCTCAACAATGCTGAAATCGTGTACGCGCGAGAGCACAAGGAAGCTCGTAAATAGAACCGCTACCAGATTGTTGGCCGAAATGCAGATAAGCTCTAATTAAAAGTTTACTCTTGTTTTTTTTAGCAGCTTTTTTTTCGGGACAGAAGTTGTTTGAGTACTTGAATTTGCGTCATGAGGGGTGAGATCATGTTGATGTTTATGGAAGCAAGATTAACCTATCTGGGTATATTATTACACAAGTAAAGATTTAGTACATTATTAATTTCAATTCTTTAATTCCTGGGTCTTAAATCACTTAAATTGGATCGTTTATTTTTAGAGTAGGAGTGTCATAGGTAGGATTACTGTCCTTCTTTTATCTTACTACTGTTATTAATATCAACTTTATCAAGAGCTTGTCCTAAATCGTTTATCTTATCAAAGTTCGATTGAGAACGCTTAAGTAGCTCTGATGCAATCAGTTTGTTTTTTAGTACGATAAGGTTTGATTAAGATTCATCAATCCAATAGCGTTTTAGTAATACCAAACGAAGTTGACTAATTGGTTATCGGTATGTTCAATGAAAAGGAGAAATATATTTTCAGTTTTCTCATTTGAATGTACAGGAGGATAGAATCAATTACAATTCAGGATTAATGTCATATCAAGCCCAGGACCATTATGAGGTAACCTTTAAGTCATAATACGGGTTTTGCCTCTGCACAGACTTGCCCCTACATAAGTTGACGCAAGTGACGTTAGGGAAACATTACACAAAAAAGCAAGCAAACTGCTCGCCGCTTATTTATTCCACCGCGGGCAGCCGCTGTAAGACAACTGCCGCAATACTGCCGGTGCAATTGTTTGTACTTGTTGAAGTGGGCCCCCAAACGTGGCAAGACGTTACGTAGCCTTGAGTGTGTGCCATTTAAAGATATTTGTCTTGCCTGTGAGGTTCATCGATTGGTCGTATGAGTTATTGCCACTGAGTAACGGATGCAGTGCAATCGATCATATCAGGAGTTCCAATAAAATTTATTAAAATATCCAATCGATCCAATGATCAAGAATTTGTTTTTCCTGTAGGGGAATTCCATCTTTTTCCTCACGATCACAGTAGATAAAAAAATATATTAAAAAGATGCACCAACTGCGCAGTGCAAGCAGCAGATACAAATGAACGCAAGCAGTTGTAATACACAACCGGGTGATATTTGCTTAACACCTTGCTTAACAACGTTTCCGCTCGCGTTCCCGATACGGACGTGGAAACGTCTGGCAATCTCCGCTAAACTATAGACCGCTGTAACTAAGCGCGGTGGCTAACAGCTCCCCCCATACGCATTGGTGTTTGTGGGTTGTATCTGAACTTACACATATCGGGGTGCTTAATGTGGGAAAAATGGAAAATTCACTTTTCTTCATCCATTACAAACGGGTGTGTTACTAACAAGTTGCTGATGCTGCTCTAGCGCGAGTGAGTAATCAATGGGTGGGTAAATCTCAGTAGCGATTTCGATGCCACCCCTACTAACCCCCCTCCTCCCCCTTTTCTGGGATGTAGTTTATCTGCATTTTGTATGCCATTTTAATTAAATGTTAGCTGTGGGAAGTGATCGCTGTGGGAGAGATACAAAACACACGCACACACAACAGCCGGCTTAGTTATTATGTCAAAAAAGGTTAGCTCGTGTGTCCAGTAAAATGGGAGAAGAAAAAAAGCTCTAGTACTAGAGTTTAGCAAGACACACAAATCATCATTATTATCGGTTACTGGGTGGGTTCTGGGCTGCTTGCCCACACGGCTGTGGCATTAATGATACAATTATGAAGATTTATGCCTTTCTTCAGCGAGCGACTCTAAACCTAAATCTGCGCGTGAGTGCTCGGTTGTGCGTGCCAGATGTTAGCGTGCGCATATGAACTCTCAATAAATGAACATACATGCGGCGACTAGGAGGATGCTTTCACGAATTACGTCCAATTGGGTCTGGATGGCTTTATAGAGATAGAGAGAGAGCTACCAACGTGTGTTTTCCCTTGTCTTGTTTGTGTTGAAAAGGACCAACTTTTAGGTGTAATGAATTTACATGACCGCGCACCTTCGCGGGTTCTGTTGCCGCGCGCCGCCATTCTTCCCATCGCCTTCGGTGATCACATGCTGTTGATGAATATTTCAAACTAGACACTCTCTCGTTAGCGGCTAGTGTAAACAGAGTGTCAGGTTCAAGGTGATGTGGAAATAAGGCAGTCGGCGCTAAATGGAAATTAATAACAGCTTTTCCACTGTGTTTCTTACAAAGTTTGTAAAGTCTTTTGGAGAGATCTGAGGTGGAGTATGAATATGTTATCAGAAAACAATAAAATTCCCACTGTGTAGTGTTTAGGGGTGCGACTGTGCTTCGTCACTTGGGGAAGTAATTGATTTAAATAAACCCAACTGGGTCACGCGGGTTGAGAATATGATTGCGTGCGTATACTTCTGGGTATACGGTGGTCTTATTTGCTCTCAAGTGAGTCACTTGAAGTGACTAAGTAAAATCGCTGTGTGCGAAGTGAGTGACCTCTCTTTGGGATGTTGATTGTCGCAGATATCAAGTTTACTCCAGCTACAATCATTTCCGTATAGCATTAATGTTGATTCCAATTCTTTGGGGACTTGGGTGTGTTTCTTCTTTTGAAAATTATTCATCCTTTTGTACAACGCCCTCTTTATATTGCACAAACAAACTTGAACCAATGCTTCATTTAACCAAAGTCCCATTTGGGGGATAAAGTGAGAGTGAAACTTCCCAAACCATTTCACTTTCATCGCAATTTTTTTTTCGGTTGTCTTCCCTTTTTGGAGGTATTTTTAGTTTGCAACTGTCACTCACAGTCTCTTTGTCGGTTGGGATCCTCTTGATCGTTAACGGGGGGGGAGCACGGGATCTGCTCTGAGTCAAGCTTCTTCTTATTAACATTTCGATGCATTCAATATTTTGGACATTCGTGAAAGATGCAGACAGAGACAGTCCTGGGGAGACATCGGTGTACCGGTTTGGTGAATTCATTTACAAAACTGGAACACTTCTTTCACCGCCACCGTGTGTCGTGCTTGCTGCAAATAACGTGCATGGAATAATTTATACACGTTGTGTGCTCACTTTCATTCGAAATCGTTCGATGCGTTTTGGTTGGCGCTCGCATCAAAACCTCACCCTTGCCAAGCACCCATGTAAGTAATAGTTTAATGAAGCGAAGGAAAAATAAAGGAACTGTCTGATGCTGACAGGCAGGATTAAATTTGCGTGCAAATTATCGTACGAATTTTCTAATCGCTTTCGATTGCTAATCTATCCGCCATAGCAAGTTGCAACATTCCATTCCCAGTGGTGCGAAGCTGGAAGGAGCTCTTGCCGCGATGGGAGTGCATATACACATCCAGATAAGTGGAATATTTATGTTTAGTCCAACAGGTGGTGTGTTGGTGGGTCCAGCAGTGTACAGCTGATCGGCGCGATCTTTGGCTTCGAAAAAAAAAAAACAAGTCGGCAAAAGAAATCGTTCGCACTGGGAACTTCCCGGACCGAACAGCCCGAATGGCTGGAGTGAATCGGAATGAGATTTGGAAGCAATTTCGAAAATCGAAAGTTTTTGACTTTCTGCCAACTCTGAAGGAGAGACAACCGATCGCGTCCCCCCCGAGGGTAAGGTTGTTTGCATTACGAACAATTTCAATTACGCTCCTTCTAGATTGGGGCTAGACAAATTGGCAAGCCCCCTCCACACAGTGCAATGACACATGATGCATTTCGAGTGTGGTTGGTGCATAGCGAAGTGACAGTATTGAGTAATTAAATTGCAATATTAAAGCCAAATTTGCAAATGGAATTTCCCGGGAGAGCGGGCTATTGTTTTCGTTTCCTGGCGCATACGAACGATTTGGTATTTGGTGAGGGCTTGTCTACTCGCCACGCATAGAAATTACGCACGACGCGATTACGCACGGGTATGGACGGGGTTTGGTTATCGATTACGGTGCGAATGCATAACGAAGTCGCTCCGGTAAAACGACACGTGCTCTGGAGCTACCTTCGTTTTTCCCCCTTAGCCTCCTGTCTGTTTAGTGATCTATTTTGTGCATCGAACGTGTGGAGTACGACGTAGACTGCAAGCAAAATCAATCAACCGAATCATTATTATGGAACGGAGCGTGCAGGCAGCCAGCCAGCCTGGCTTTGACAGAGGAGGGACACGAGTGCGATTTTTATGTGATTGTACACGATTAAAGTTGCATTCGGAATGCTCGAAATGAAGGCGCATGACGTTAGCACGGTTGACATAATATGCCCGGCGATGGGTTGGTAGTCCATGGCGGGGGCAATGTCTTAGCGCATAGCGTTAACCAGCGCATGCTAGTGGTTAATCTTTTTTACTGCACACCACTCGGCCTTAGTTCTTAACCGAACAAGTGCTTTTATTTTTTAATGAGCTTGTTTTCATCACACAAATCTTTGTGTCGCACCACGGACTGTATTTTTGATTCATTCTGGCGGATGAATAAAAATGCAAACACGTTTTAGTCATTAATATTTAATTAACCCACATGACGTTTACGGGTGTGCGTGTGTCTGTCTTTCTACATTTGGTGGAGTTTTGTTTGCATCTTGTGAACTCCAACAAAGACGACGATGATATCATCGCCTCCCAACAGCTCCACAATGTTAGAAGTCATTAGAATTTTTGGTTTCTACCCTCGAGCTTTTTTCGATTTTGCATAACTCGCTTTACTTGACGTTGGGAGTTCGTCAATCAAGTCATCAGATGGCATTATTTGCAGTCGGACTTTTGTAAAAGTCTCCAACAGGTGTCTTCCCCGGACATTACTAAGCGCTATGACGGTAGAAACAGAATTTCGCAAAAAATAAGCCCACACGACGCTGCTCCGACACCCCAAAAAGCATCGAAGCGCATCATCGTGACAGTGACGATGTGTTGCTGTTTTCTGCCATCTACTCATGAAGGTTAATGGCGTGCGAGGGATGCCATTTCTTCACTCGTTTGCGTCTGCGAGAAACGATGAGCGAGCGCGCGCACGTCCTGGTGCACTCGGTGTGACGATGGCGCAAATGATGATGACAAGCATTGATGAACTTGACGATGGCCGATTAGGGCAGAGGAGCAAGTGCAAAGTTGAAGTTTTCGTTGCAGTTGAAGTAGAGAATTAAATTGAGTTTCATTACCTTTTTGGCAAACGTTTTACATTTTTGTGAGGTTTTTTGAAGATTTTAAGACATCCCAATCATCCTGAAATTGAGGAATTAGACTTAGAGGTACCCAATAGTTGCTCCAGATGTTGCTCCAGTGATCTGCCTAGAAAATTAGTAATGGGTTTGAATGATCCAGCGATGAGCGTAGTATGCGGTCACTAAGGAGATTGTCAGGCAATCGAGGTAAAGACATCGAGCTGCAATTTGGCATATTCTTCATTCTGGGGACCTTTTAAATAATCTGGTCTGGCTGAAGATGGTTTCTGCCATCGGAATATTCATTCTTCTTGATGCCTTCCAAAGGAACACATACCTTACCTGCCTTAACCTCTAGATATCGGTCTGTCCGATTACCATCTATACCGAACAGTGGCGCATGATATTCTCCAGAATTCAGTCACATAAAGACGTCAACATCTGGCTTCTGAATTCTGGAATTGGACCCCACCAAAAGTTGGGAGTTCATCGAGCAATTCAAATATGACGCATAGTTATCTGTTCTAGTCTCCTAAAGACAGTGTTCATCTCTTTATGGTTCAATTAAGTATATAGCTGCTTTTTTGGTGAATACTTTTAATAAATTGTGGCAATTGTTTTTATTAAACAATCTTTTACTTAAAAATTTAAACAAGATCTTTATTTACTTGCAAATAAACTAAAATATTTTTCTTTCTATCGAAAACAATTTACAAAATTGCAATTGCACACTAATAGAATAACGATCGGTTATATAAACAAGTGAGAAAACATAAACCAATAATAATTAAACACAAAATACGAAACATGAAGAAAAGCTGGAAAATTATATTAATCGAGAGGAAAAGTGTGTCCGTACAGTGACTTTATTTGGGCACGCCCGACCATCCATATGCTCTCGGTGTCGTTGAACCTCGCCAGTGGAGTGAAGTAGCTGAACATTTTTGACGTATTTTCTTCCTCTTTCTCCGGCACTCTTGCTTTCTATACAACCTGTTGCAATTTACTCCCACGTGCTGTGCGCACTCCCTTACAGCTGATCTCCGACGGCGGCATACACCTTCTTACTTTCGATTTCGAAAATATTATTTGTTTAGTTGTACGCCTCCACCACTCCCTGGGACACACCGACCCACCGGATCGGATCGAAGCTATTTTGCCTTTCCACTCCCCATTCCGTGCTACCGTGTGCTATGGTTGGGGGTTTTCATCAAATTTTCACACACCCCCAAGCTTCGAAGTTTTTTGTGCTCCGATAAAGTAAAAGTGCCAAAGAAAGATCGATCATGATGGGCTTAAATAGCTTGATCGGATGAGACGGATCAGCGGCGAGCGGATTGATGGATTGTTGTACACGGAACGGATCGGAAGTACGGGATTGAAAATGCTTGCCCAAAAAGGAAAGAAAATCGGTAGCGGATGATGATGATGGTGGTGCAGATGATCTGCTGCCCGTTGCTCGTTGTCGGATAATTATATCATGATGCCCTGATATGCTTCTGCACAGCCACATCAAACATATCGGTAGGTTTCGTCCATCCGCACGTTTCTTTAGGCCAAGATCAGCTGATTTTTCCAATGTTTTTTTTCGTTTATTTTTGTGTTTTGTCTTCTTTTAACCGTTAAGCTTCTCCCTCTCCTACTCTCTAGCACATCAGGTGGTTCGAATATTTGCAGAGAAAATTGTTTAAAAAAGATGAGTTTCACGATGAGGAAAGTTCCACAGGCAAGAAATAGTTTTCGTTTTCGCTTTTTAAGAGCTTTTTCGTTCAATTTCGTAGGTTTTTTTGTTGTTTAGCTTTGGTATATAGTGTACCGTACAGAGAGGTGGGGAAGTATGAGAAGATGCATCATAAACACATGCTCAACAACAGCCGCCAGATCTGGGTTGATCGAATTCGCGTCTCCTTTGGCGATGATTGTCAGTCTATTAATCATCACGAGTGGTGGTTCGGTTTCCTTCATGGCGGACTGCACATTTCTTCAGGAAATTTCATCAAGCAAATTTTAATTCGTGTGCACCATGAGATTGGAAAAGCTGCGAAAGCCATTTTTGTGTGGTTAATGGTGTGGAAAAATTCATCGTTGTTTTTTTTTTGTGTTATCGCTGTGTCGCTCATAAACATTAATCTTTTGTATGCATCTTTTAACAAACATGTTGCGCAGGTTTTAATTATTATTATCTTTTTCTATTTCTTTGCAGGTAAGCGAAACTGTCAACGGTCTGGTAATGGTTAAAGGCATAAACCGTAACGAATGGTATCCGGTGCTCACGACATGGCGGTGTACCCCACCAAAATGATAAGATTGTTGTAAACGGCATATAGGATATCAGGAAAAGAACTAAAATCCTATGAGATCCAGAATCTGCCCAGATGTGATTCAATCCAAGACCCTGAGTACATTGGACTGATCTACAAGACTCCTCCGTCGTCAGAGGACAATTCTCTCCAATATTACTGTAGCATTAGTACAAACTAATAGCAAACACATCTTTATAGTCACCACGGCTCTACAAGTCTACAGTCGAATGTCTGCATAATCAATTTAAAAGCATATTCAAGAACCACGACATCACCTATCAAGGCCTTCACCAACCAACGCATCGCTAAATGATAAGATTAGTTGAGCACGATTAAGTTGATGCAGGTGCTGATGGTGATGATGATATACACCGCCTGAGTGATGATCGTTGATGAGGTAATCGTTTAGCTCTAGCACGTTTGCGGAACATCAGTTAGCCTCAGTGCGCGGCGATCGTGTGCCGTGAGGATGCAACTTGTTTGGCGTTATCTTCGAAAAGCATGCCGCCTATATAAGCCGCCAGTCCAGTGCACGCAGTGGATGGATTTATAAATGTTTGTCATTTCGTTTTGCAACATTTAACCGACCGAGTTGGAGTATTGCAACTGACCGTGGTACTCAACTGTCCCTCAATCTTATCGCACAATGGTTGTGTAGGGTTTTGCTGTGTGGTGGTGTTGCGATATCGTTTCCCATCCCTTTAACGCTGCGCTGTTACGTTTCTTCTACCGTGTCCGATGGAGCGTGTGCGATAGAGCAGCTATTAATTGCTATTTCCTGTCCAAATGGGTTGGCTTCGTAGGGCGATCGTACCGGATAGAACTTTCGATTGGAATGTTCCCGGTTGTAGACGTATCACCATCACGGTAACTATCGTTTTCTGTTCTATCTGTAAAATGTGTAATGTAAGGATGCGACGGTTTTGTTGTATAGTGTACCAATAAACAGATAAATGTTTAATGCTTTAGATTGATACACAGCATGGCTCTATCGATTACACAACTTCTTAAAGACACATAAAGTGGTCATGATGATGGGTGCTTATGTGGCGTAAACACCGTCGATGTACGACATAAACTTTATCGTTGACGCTTTGATTGATACGACAGTTCGCTTTGGTCGTTTTGTCTGACGTTTGGGCATGGAGGCGAATCCCAACACCCAATTGTTACCTTATCAGCCTATTGATAAAGTGTGACGCGTGTGCTTTGGCTTCATCGTCTGGTCGTAAACCACGTGCAAGCAACATAGGTACATAATCGAAAAATGACGTGATGTGGAAGGTATTTATTGGCGTGCTTTGCTATTAATTTTACAGACTTCCAACATATTTTGGTTGAGTTTATCGTTCGTTTTCCGTTACCATTAACTGATGTAAACCTCACAGTGTGACTCTGTACTGCGCAAACTTCTGACCAACTGAACGCGAAAGTCATTTTTAGCCGACACACTTTGACCGAATTTGTGCCGTTTTTGCATAACAAAGGCCAAAACAGTACCGGTAAACAGTTCACCCTCGACGAAAGGTTCTACCCATGGAGTGGTACCCCGTTTCCGAACCATAACGGACTCTCCCCTTCCCAGGTTGGGGGACAGCTCTTCATTCGCTTGAAAACGTACAAACAACTGCGCATGAAACTGTGGATTGCATTTCCGCATTTTATAGACATTCATTAGCGAAACTTCCAACAGAGCACTACGGCAGACAACGAGAAGGCACTAGTACTCTGTAAATCATCACCTCTCAATTGTGTCTGTCTATGTGATGGAAATCGATAACTACCACGGCTCCCTTATTTGAGTTCTGTTCCGGTATCGATTGATGATGCGTGTCGGATAGAATTCTGTTCCAATGTTCTACATGATAGCCACCACCGATCGCCAGACCTGGACAAAGGGAGTGTTTTATGTTGATCTGCAAGAATTAGGTCAGACGGAAACGTAGCAAAGTTTTCATCAAAAGGCCTCGTGCCTATAACAATCGTGACATTCTACATGGATACATTCCACATCAGATTAATCTCGTGTTTTTTTTTTTATTTTAATTCTCATTCCAAAACGGGAATGTTGATCTGTATTTTGTAGCGAAAGGCAGCATGGCAGACTTGCGAAAAGGCACAATTATTTAATTCTCTCGTTCTTTGCTGTCTGGATTTGGGATTTTGATATCAAGGAATGTCGAATATTTGCGGTTTTCACGCCCAATTCCTGCGTCTGTTTCCTACTGTCGTGCGCTGTGAGGATGCTGGCGCCATTAATAATTTCAACGAGTTCGTTGTCAAAATATATTCTTCCCCGCTGCAGGCGGTGGGATGTTTGAGTTAAATTCTTGGAATGCTAAGTTTTAATTAGAAACGGAATTCTCGCCAACCATAAAACTTTTGGTAAAATGAATGAAAGGAATAGTATCGCGCAGTACAGTTTGGTTATTTTATTACAAAACTGTATAAGGCAGAATGTGAAATCCCTGTTGGAATGGAACTCAAATACGGTCGAGCAGTGATGGTGTTAAAAAATATATCTCTACATGAAGTCGCCGAAACGTAGCGCTCACCCCTTTTGTTGCGCTTCTTTAGGGCAAACCTTTTGGGGCTTAAAAGAGTTGTCTGCTGATTTCACACAGACATAGGAAGTTGGTGCGAAGTTGGCAACTCCAGACCCTTTCGATGCACGGGATTTTTATTGTATCCCGCTGCGAAATGCTGATTTGTGTGAATGAAACATAAAAATAAAATTGCTACAACACATCGTCGGCTCGGACATAGCGCGCGAGCACATCGAAAGGATGAAGCGAATGTGGTGGCCGAAAAGAAAAACAGGATGCGAAATCTGCCGTAAACGTATCTGGCCAACAAAAGCCAACGAGAATGGTTCGTACTGTAGCAGTGTAGCGAAACAAATGGTTCCTTGTCCTACTGAGGGAACCGAGAGATCATTTTCGCCCGAGATGGGAATGGTCTCGTTGGGCACTGGTCCAGAAAGTGACCGAAATGCCTGGAGCGCTTTTGTGAAGCAAAGGGCTCATGGATGGCTGTCGTGGGGTCAGGACGAGCTGTGGACATGCAAGGGTGTGTATGCGTACAGTTTGTGACGAATTAAAGCAACAAATTTGCCCCAAAGCCTTCCATGGGCGTCCCGTCGAGTAATTACTGTTATTTTATTTGGGTTGTTTTTTCTTCAAACGGATATAAAGAGATGAGGAATTTTGTAGCGAATGGATGCGTCTTCGTAATGAGGCGCCTACGGGAAAGGAATTCCAAACGATGAGTTTAAAATGAGTATCTTATACACCAGATCTACCGGTCACTGTATGTGCAAATATTGTATTCTGGGTTGTGATGAAGTGGGCGACGCACGTGCTCAATGAATCCACTTGAGGCGTGTTTACACATGTGTTGGACTATTTGTTATCATTCGCTATGAGGTTTAGAGCGGAGACAGCATACGCCGTTAAATTTATTCGTGATGAATCAACAATACTGGGAAGATAATAAAAAGTTTCGTTTGTGTTTTAGAGATCCTCTAGTCGAAGAGAAAAAGCGAACTCTACCAAGGTTAAGGTGAAAACATCCTCCACCCCGTGTGTTTGATCGTGCGGAAACGACTGAGCAGTACTCCGGCGAGTACTACCGGTTCTCGAATCGAAGATCAAGTTGAAGATCAGGTGTATCAGGGGCGATTAGGCCGGCGTAGTCTTCCATTGCACGAGACACGCACTGCCAATTTGCCGACGAACAAGATCGTGGATTGGAGTTTGAACTTTCAATCAGAGACAGTGGAGAGGGAGTCGCGTAAACATGGATGGGGCGTTGATCGCGCGGACCGGCAATTTCCGAGGGCAAGTTGCCATCTTTCGCCGTGATCTGCGATCGTACGCGCGGACGTGTGTGTGTGTGTGTGTATGGGGAGAGATTTTACAGCTGCAACTTTCGTGCAAAGTTTTTTTTTTTCCTCTTTATCGGTTACGGGTTATCGACTTCGATCGCAGGTCCGTTCGGTGACTCGTCGAAGAAAAATGATGCCTATCTGCTGACGATGGTGACCGCGCGATTACTGCCATTGGTCAAACGAACCGGTCTCGCTAAACGGGCACTAAACTGAAGGCAAATCTATGCGTAAATTATAATAATTTTTGCAAAACAGTATGTGTACGATTAGAGTGACATTCTTCAGTGCAGCAAAGAGACGGAGGGAGGGAGCATATGATTTGGTGAAGGAAGCAACTTTCTCCAAGAAAAGTTGTAACTAAGGAAGTATCTCGCGATTAGTGCATAAGCTCTGGGGGAGACCTTGTGCCACTTTCCGGTTTCGGGGGATATTCCTCGTTAACCTGTGGTCAAAGAGGTTGGATCCCCGACAGCTGGAGTGAGAGTTGGTGATAAAATTCGGAAACGTATCGGCGCGCGGTGTACTCCGAAAACTCTTTTCGATGGAGATTTCAAATTCCTTCATCGCAGGCGGTCGGAACAATTTCTAAGAAATGAATGACCTCCTAAAGCTTGATTCAATGATGGGCGGTATGCAACCGATGGACCGGGTGTCGCATAAGAAGGTGTGTCTTCGGCCCTAAGATGAACGGCCCACAATGACATCTCGTATGTGTGTCTCATCGAATGGATTTACCGTTTGACTATAAATGGTGTTTTTTTATGGATATGATGGGCTTTGACTTTTGAAACTTAGATTCAAACCGATTTCCACATAATCGCCACGATAAATCTTTGGAGGGAGAGAAATTCATGTCTATTGTACTATCCTTATTTTGTTAAACACTGATACTAAACGGTGCTAAGCGCTAGGAACTGTAGCTTTTACTGGAGTCAATTAATGTTTCTACATGATTGATAGCTTTCAAGCGGATGCGAAGCATTTACCGGTACAATCAGAGTGTAATCTTCGTTGTAATTATTCACTCAAGGTTGACTTTCTGAAGCCCCATGGATGTAAGATAAGGTAATTGTCTTGACGCCACTAACGTGATTAACCAACACGAGTACTTATGACGTGAAACTTTTACTAAAATGATGCGTGACGATAAACATTTTGTCTGTAAAGTATATTTTAATGAGTGTTCTGCTTTTTCAACAACAGATCTCTCAAGCAGTTCGGAACTACGTGAATTTCCTTTCAATAATGATTAGATCCACAGTCCAAATGTCACTCTGTGAGATTTCTTCGGAATCAAATTCGTGGACACGTCCCAACGGATGCTGGCTTTGCCGCGTGTGTGATCCCGTATAAGGAGGATGAAATGAAAACATTCTCTTGCCACGCCACCAGCACGCGGACACACGCGGGCACTGATGATGATGATGCCTTTGCCGTTTGGGTAGCGGGTCAACCTGTTCTGCGTGTGTTGTTGCCCGGTTGATCCATCCCTCCCGGAACCGGTTATGAATTCTTGCTTACGAAAGGAAGGAACCAAAGCGTGAGGTGTCGTTCGGGTGCGGTCGGTGTTTCTCAGCAGCCTCAGAATCGCTACGACTCCTCAGACTTATGGGTTTGCGTGTCATTTTCGTATGTTTCCGGGCTGAAATTTTGGTACGTGTGGTACGTGCTATATGGATGTCCCTAATGTGCTATGGATCGCAAACCTATCAGCTGGAGCTATGTTAAAAACGATGGAATTCGGTTCCAAGTACCCAAGAAAAGCTGTACTTGAATGCGTTATAAATCTCGACGCTGTCCGTTAGGACTTCCGGAGAATAACCTCTTCCCAACCAAAAATGGGTATGTGATTTTCCATACTCATCATATCATAAATGCAGTTTCCTACGTACTTTACATTTAAAAGCTAAAGCTCAAAAGATGCAATGTTGCGTATGAATATATGTTCCAAAGCTCCAAAATCCATTTCTTCCCACATAAGAGAGAAAAAAAAAACCTGAACCCTCTCTCGAGCGGGAGTTGTTCCTACCGGCCGAACAAGCTTTTAACATGGGCGTTGGGTGTCTTCCTAAAATGGTGTGCGAGCCAAATTTAGGATACTCCGGGCGTTGCTGCTATCTGACAAGCGTACGCCTTCGATTTTACATTCCACTGTGAACATGTTTATGATCACTCGATACGAAACAGAGACGCAATCTTAGACCAGTTGCCTCATTTTGTATATTTTTGTTTTAGTTTTGTTTTGTATAAGACTTTTTTTGATTGCATTTCAAAATACCCCGTGTGCTATATTTTTGTTACTGTTTCTAAGGAATGGGGGATTTTTTGTTTTTAAGAACAGGTTTGCTTTCCACTCCCGGTGGCCATAATCAAATTGAATGAAACCGTACGTAATTGAGTGCAGACAGTTGCCAACTCAATCGTTCCGATGCCTTTTTGCATGTTAAAGTCTTACGGAACTTTAGAGAAACCTATAGAATGTCTTGGCATGTATGTAAGTCTGTTTAAAGAAGGATGAAGCATTCCAATGCACTCAAATCTTGTTTTCCTCTTCGTATTCTTGTGAAATGCTATTGATTTTACAGTTACATAAGATATTCTTTTGTCCAAAACTAGCTTTTCCTCAATTATTTCAACTGAAATAAACATACTGCAAGAGACACACACATTTAAATCGTTCAACAAACTATCTACAAACAGTTGCAGTTTTGTGCAGTAGCTTTTTTTGTACGTCGTTTGGACGTACGATTTCCTTTTATTCACACTCTCGACAGGTTGAACGAAACGGAGCGGAACGTTTCGGATGGAAAGCGGCCACACTACCCCGAATGATTGTGTGTTTGTGTTTTTTTTATGACACTTATATCCGATCACTATGTCTCTGTGGAGTTACACGTGAGCTCTTCCACGGTATGCCCTTTCGACCGGGACCGGGAGAGAGGACAATAAAACGCACCCAGCTAAGGGCAGGTGAAATATGAACGGCCATTGTCAATGGCGTGCGGATTAGCTTTCATATCACTACTGTTGTGATGAATAATATTTTGTAATTTATTGGAGTAGTTAGAACATGTTGCATGTACAGAATGTATAAAGCGTTAAATGAAATACGCAGAAAATATTTAACTAAATTATGTTATTTTTGGTGTATTTAGAACTCCAGAAGCAATGTGTGCTCTCATGTCTATTTAATAGCTCTTTCACTCACTGACAGCATTACCCTATTGGGAATTCATGAACGAGCATCCAGTGCTCTATTTGGTAGTGTGAAGATTGATCGATTGTTTCACACCACCACCACCACCACCACCAGCAGCAACACAAGGCTTTGAAATGGTTTTTTGGATCAATGTTTATGGTGTGAATTTATGGGCAATTGCATGTTTGCATCACGTTCGTGTTCGTTGTTACGACTTAATTCATAACCGACATAGAAATGAGGTTGCTGCTTAGAGTTCTAGTCCCCGTACGTAGAGCTTCGGGTGAAGAGTAATGGCTACGAACTATAAATTGATTTATAGCGATGGTGTAAAATGAAGAAATAAAAATTTTCATGTTACTTAAAGC
>KI423961.1:0-17279 GCA_000473375.1 Anopheles culicifacies | reverse complement strand
ATAAATAGTAATTCTGAGCTATAATTCGAAAACTTCACCATAAATTTGTTTTGCAACAATCGATACGAATCCATAATTGATAAGATTTAATTATATCTCCAACACAACTTATTGTTAATTTTTTTATTGATTTGAGTAATCAATAACATGATAAATAAAACCAAATCAAATAAAATGACAATTGTCGTCTGGAACACTCATAACTTTAAGTGACACAGTAATTACTCATTAGAACACAATAAGACACCAACAACTGGCGTGCGCTCCGTTTGATGAACAATTAATTGATGTGTTCAAGGCAACCTTAAAGCCCTTCCCTCATCAAACCAATGCAAAACTACTTCCTTGCAAATTCCTTGTACAATAAAACTGCACACGAGAAAAAAAGAACCTTTCCATGAAACCAAACGTCACCACCATGTTCAATTAATAGGTTTCAATTCAAATATTTGCTCTGTGTACAGCCTCAGAGCCGTCTAATTGCACAATTGCCGCGAGACGACGTGTGCCCGACACGGGCTGATGATTTGTTTTATTTTATTGCACTTCTCAGTGAAGCAGCAGCAGAGCGCTCACCGTGCACCTTGGCCGTACTTAATCCGCCAAAGCCGCGGTTCTCGGCGTGTATCATTAGCGTAAACTATTTGCATAAACTATCGGCGCAACAATAATCGCACCGATACCGTCCGTCGTCGTGGGTGCACTTGCATGCATCGTGGCGTGAACAAATCAATCGTCACCACCTGCGCTCGCATAAGCATAAGGGCGCCCCGTAATACTGCCGACATTATCCGACGGTGCGTCATGACCTTCGGTCGAGCCCTCGCTTCGCTCCCTTCTTTAAAATGCTCCCTTCTTTAAAAAAAGGCTGCAAATGGACAGCATTCTCTGACACATAAATTCAATTAAAACTAAACAGCGGTACATGTTGCTTTCTAGTGTACACCTGCCATCCCATGGTGCTACCGAAACGTCGGTTTGTTCAATTGTACGTGGACTCCTTTTTATTCTCCCCAGACAGTTAAAATGTGAATTGAATCATTTAGCCCAATTTAATCGACGGAGCCCATCTCCGTCGGTACGTTCCCAAGAGAAAAAGCGAGCGAAAAGGGCTCGCATTTCATTGAAATGGCAAATAGTCACGTTTTCTGCATGCTTTGATGCTCCTCGATGAAAGGTGAATTGGCATCAAGAGGGCACAAATCGGGATGGATCGGGAAAATGCGACCCCGTCGGGGAATCGAAATAGAAAGTCCGTAATTAAATTACGGAACGGGAGCGTATGGAAAAGATGTTTTATTGAATTAGCTTCCAGGGGAAATATGTTTAATCTTATGGAGGACACGTTTATATTCATGTTTGGAATGTTAAGCAAATGTTATAACTGAATGATTAGTTTACATTCTACTTATGCTACTTAAGCTAATTTACATAAAAAAAACACTCCAAAAAGGGATAAGCAGCATTCACACAATCGATCATCGTGTTTCCGTGTACTTTTCGGGTGCACTTAATCACAACCCCAAAACGGTACTTGATCCGTGTAGCAAAACAGCCAGCCGTCGTGCTTTAATTGAATTTAATAACAAGCTCAATATACATATCCTTTCGCCCACTTATCGTTCGGTAAAGGAAGAGTTTAAATTTACGCCAGCATTTTTGTTTACAGGGACTTACCCCATTTCAGTCGGCGGCTCCAATTTCGTCCATGGCGGTATGCCCGCTAGTCCTTCCGGTTGGGCAGAGCAGAAGGGTCATAACCTCACGCCGTCAAATGTTTTATCTTGCCATCAAAGCTGGAGCGAGCGGGATAAATCACCGTCAATAAATCATAATGAGTTATAGCTTCGGTGGTTCGCGGAAGGAAGCTGCTGATATCTTCGCGCTATCCAGTTTACTTTCGCGTTGTATTGCTCTTTTTTTTCAAGTTAGTTTTGTTGATCGTTATTTGGTATGCTACGGAGTGCTTTTTTTCATTATTTCCTTTTCCAGAGATGATGCTTCAAAAATTACCTTTCGTAAATGTTCCCGTTATCGGGTTTGCAGAGCGGCAGCCAAATGCATCAGTTTGTGCAATGGAGAAGGCAACCGGAACGGCCAAGATTATCGTGCTCAAGTGTCAGTGGTGGATCAGAAAGCACTGTGGGAAGGGAAATGGTCTCGGGAAAAAGAAGATTGCAGGAGAAGTTTGCATAAGAAACGAGAAGGTTTCACTAATAAGCGATCAAAAAAGTCGCAAAAGGCACGTTCCTTTCGTTGGCTACCGCTGCTGCTCCGGAACGGATTGACCAGCGTTGTCCGATGCTGAGCGCTAGTCCAACCCCGATTCCACCGTGAAACGCCACACCAACAGAAGAACCGGGAGCAGCAGCACCACACTATCGGATGGCGAATAATTATCGGGTTTATTTATCGTACCGCAAGCTTGTACTGGCAGTGCTCCGTAACCGGTAAGGGGTCGGTTACATTTTAAGATGCAATCTTAACTGCCGCATTGTTTGGAACAATCGAAAATCGCACCAGTATGTACGTTGCGAGGGGGAAACTAGCGCAGTAACGGGGCAGCAATTGCCCGCTCGGCAGTGGCGCTGTAGCTTAATCGTTGACTTTTGAAGCGTAACCAAACCAAATGCTTGGATAAATCGATCGCTAGAAACGTCGATCACCGCATTGATGATGTATATGACTATGGAGCGTTATCTGATGGTGGAAGTGCAGTGGGCTTAGCGCAAGATCGAGCATATCCAGCGAGCACTCCGAGGACGACGTCGGGAAGTTGTGAGGGGAGATCTGAAGCTATGTTTCCTTCCAATCGACATCTCCGATGAAAAGGAGTGAGTCCATGTCCCAGCAAATAGTAACTCAAGGGCGTTAGTCTAAAACGATCCTCCGGAGAGTGTCGGATGGATTGTTAAGTTTGAAGACACCATGTTACTTAGTGTGGAACTGTTCATCTTGGAAGGCAAATCGCATTGTCACTGTCAACATTGTCTGAAATGCACAAGAGAGAAGAGAGATGAGAAGGTATACATTTAACGATTTCAGGTCAATCAGTTTAGTTTGGCAAACAAACAGTTCGATTAAACTTACAAGATATGAGAGGTCCTAAGACGAAGCTAGAACAATGCATTATTCCAGCTAACCATGAACAATCCGGAGCTAAACAAAACAGAACGACCCCGAGGTACAACGCGACCCAGAATGTGAGCGCAGCAAGGAGAATACAACGAGGAAATGACAGACAATGCAAGGGATGAATGTCCTTGCACTGAATTCTATGCCTGAAACGCTGAAGTCGGTTCTAACAGCAACTACAATGGCTGTAACAACCCAATTTATCTGGAACCCAAGAATAGCTCGATAGATTTGTCTCGCCAAGGATCATACAAAATGCTTATATGTGATATTATCCTACGCGTAAAGATGCAATCGGAAAAGCGCTTCTGTATCTGACCAACTGTCTCTTTATTTCTAAGACATGCACTGTTAAAGTTTAACGATTGGTACATAACAATGAGTAATCAGTCAAAACGGAACACAATATGATATGCTTAACAAAACGCATTTGAGAGTATTTTAAATTCATATCGTGACACTTTCGGTGTGGATTGTAGGAAATCCCAAATTGGACTTATCTGCTAAAGAAGTAGTAGTAATAAAGTAATAGGAATTGTTTTTCAAACAAATATATCGCTATCGCTTGCCGATAGATGGTTAAATGGAAAGAAAAATAACAAAAAACAAAAATGAAAAAGCAATTCATGTACTAAACACAGTCTTCTTAAGTCTGCTTTTCCTGCGCCACCACACTCTCCTCGAACACTACGCCGAATAGTACCTTGCAGGCTGAAGCAGCTGCCGCTTTGCGAGCATCCTTCTTCGAATAGCCCTTACCGAAGAAACAGGAACCGTCCGTACGTATGCCGGCTACGTACACCCATTCCAGGTGATTTCCAGCGTATCCAAGATCATCGAAAGCAACCTGTGGCCGCATGTATGCAAACAGCAAGCTCGGATGCATTGTTGACGCGTCCGGTGGCAGATCGGCCACGGTTTTGGCAACCTTCGGTAACTTCTCCACTTTTGTCCGGTCAATAATTACCGGTGCTGCCGGACAGAAGAATGGTTGAATTTCGTCCTTCTTTTCATCGCCTTCGAACCCATTCACCTGCCATTCGGTGAATAGCTTATGCAATGCATACCGGGCCAAATGTTCCATCGGTAGGACCAGCGCTGCCTCGTTCCGATTCTTCGGAGTACCATCGACGTTAGCCATCTGCGCGATAACCATACCGCGCAACGCGTTTTCCGAAACTGTTTTCTTCGCTAGGGCCTTGCTCCGTTCGACAGCCTCGTACTTGACGTTGTTGACTACAACTTCCGCTTTCATAGCTGTACCGTGCCGGATGATGTTAAACTCGACATTCTCGTGACCCAGCATATCATACAGTACTGTGGTTGCATTTTGTGGCAATAATTTTTTTCGAAGTTTACGCACCAGGCAAGCCTTGCGCTGCTTTTGTATTGTCTTGCGCTGTATTACGCTTAGTGTTTTTTTAGTGGGAGTCGGTGACTTTTCCGCCTCGTCGCAATAGCTGCTAATGCTTTGAATTAGCGTTTCATTACTACCGTCGCTATCGCTAGACGCATCGCTGTTTTGGTTGTTCCATTCGTACTCGTTGAACAGACGGTGTATGTACTGTTGGTAATCGAAGTATGACTCTGGATCCGGCGTCTTCGGCTCGCTTGTCGAAGGCTCGCTCGTTGATGGTTGATTGTTTTCCATTGGGCTTACCGTCGCTACGGGTTTGTGGTTCATGTTACGGCTTCTTGTGGCAACTTTTTCCAACGTTCTGACGATTTTCACAACGTTTTGTGCCTGATTTTTTTCCAACACTCCAAAAGCAGTTCTTCATACACGTGCTGCCAATGTCACGCCGCTTTGTTAATGTTAAACTGGATTGTGTTTACGATTCTGTGAAAATTGCAGTATGAGAAGTTCTAGAGAACTCTCGCAAATTCAGGCTGCACCACTACAATTCACGCCGTTGCCATTTTGAACGTGTACGTCACTTTGGAATGCGCGGTGAAATTGATGACACGCATAACATTTTACTTTATAATTATGCAGTCACTATTAAATGTATTTTATTGATATAATAAGAATTATGTAATGGAAAACCGCAGCTTGGCAGTGCATTTTAACACCATCGCGTATCAAAATGAATTGAAACCCGTACCCGGTTCATATCGTACTGGTTCAAATTGCGAAACGTCAAACTTCGGTGTCAGCTGTCAGTGTGAAGTTGTTTATAGTAAACAACGCTGAAACGGATATCGTTTAGCTAAGTATCAGTTTTCGTGGCAAGGATAAAGTTTGGCTATTATTACACCTTTTATGTATTCTGTGGACATGTTTCGGTACCCTTCTAGTGATTTGTAACCAGTATGCATGTGGGTGTCGTGGATTACAAAAGTTACGCTATGTTTGCGCTGACCAGAGGCACAGCACTAGCTGCATTTGTCGAAAACAACCGGCAGGAGAAGTTTGCCGATGAGCAGCATTCTAGCAACGATTCTGATTATGAAGGTAAAATATTATAGCAATTTATAAATTATTTAGCAAAACATGGAAAGGTTTGCATACGAGATGCACTTCACGAATGGGAATCATCCAACAAAGGCCCACCACATAAACGTAACAGCAAGTGATATAACATCACCAAAATGTAGCATAAACAAAAAAACAACAATGTTTAAACAATGCACTGTTTTAATGTTGTTAAAACGACACTAAACGTGTTGATCACACAGCACACGAAAAACAAATCTTGCGATACGAATGAAATACAACCATTTGTTTCATTAGCTACCATCGAATTTTACGAGCCTGTGGAATGTTCATCATTTCATCAGTTTTCGTTCGATGTCGATTGCCCAACCCCGTTTCGGGCTGATCAGCATTGACCGCACAAAGTTTCGAGCTGCAGATCGATTGTTCACAGTTTTACAACACTTTTTGCCTGCGAGTTTTATGATTATGATTGTGATGAGTTCCCGGATCGGGTGTCTGGGAGGGGTGCGTTTGTGGTGCACGATTGTTTTGTTTTAATTTTCTAGCCCTGTGCCGGAGGAGTGTGCCAAAACTGGGACCAACCAAACGACACGATGCACAGCCATGGATACGTGAGCGCCCCAGGTCTATCAATTCGTAACAATCGATCATAAAACATAAATAATAAAATTCGATTCATCCGATTGAACATTCCCGATATTGGCCGGACGCTGGTGTGAAAACACTTGTCGCATGTGATGAGAGAAGAACGGCACCCGGCCTTTTCGGAACGGTTGGGGGCCAGATTCGGAAAGATGCGAAGGATTGGGTAACGAATTTCGCCTCCAGCCTTGAACTTTGCGGTCTGCTGCGAAGACGGGCACGAGTTCAACCAACCGGGTACGGTTACTCCGGTTTCAGTGTGTAGGAACTACCGATTTAACGAGTAGAAGCAGCTAGCATTCTGCAGAACGGGCATCCGTTACGAGGACGCATTTCGGAGCTATCTACTTCACGAAATGGTACGTTTCTTAGGAGGATCAATGGTGTCGGGTGTTGATGGCAACACACAACTGGTTAACGTACCACTGACAAAACTTACTAATTGACCTTTCTTTGGATCTATCTTCTTCCTAGAGAAATGGACGCATGGCTAGACGAAATTGAACACTGTTGATCTACGACACGATAGAGACATAAATTTAAGGGTCGTTTTAAGGCGTCATTTAGCCGCGGGTTGTGACGTGCGGCGCCTGAACGGTAATCACGTTCTTGCTGTTCTTCAACCATTCCTTCCACCAACTTGCTGGAGAAGCATATTTGATCGCTTGTGACCAAATTCGAACCAACAAACGTACAAACTACTCGAGTGTTTGTATTGTCGCTCGTTTAAAGCGATGCATTGTTTGTTATGCGCGACTCATTATGGCGAAGCTATGATTTATGCTTGGCAAGGAGCAGAAAAAAGAGAAGAATTGTGTAATCTAAACTTGTGTTAGAACTGAAACTATTGTTACCAATTTTGGTACGTGGTTTCTCACAGGATGATCGTGATATTGATTGAACATGGTTCATTCTGCATATTAGAGGATCGTGTTCTATTCTTTAGGTAGTTTGTACTTGCTTTACTCCTCGATACGTTTAGCTGGACTAATTTTGAGTTCCATGGTCCTGTGTGACTAATTCTCCAAACTTTTTGCTCAGTTCTGTTACATTATTGTCATATTTATTGTATTAATGGACTCGCATTGCACTCGATGATCTACCTTACGCTATACGACGTACTGTAGGATATATTAGAACTGATACTACCAAAAATGTAGATGGCATTATTATTAGTAGCCGTAAACTGTCCAAAGACTGTGATCATGCGCCAAATTCCTCCGGTGCAACTTCTATTCTTAATCATACTCACGACATTTCTCCAACTTGGTTGAATGGCCTCCAACAATTCATCTTAAAATAGTTTTATATCATCATCTCCTTCACCCGAGCGATTGTAAAAAAAAACATTGTTTGAGCTGATTGGAATGACCAACTCAACCACAAGTGGTTCGACACCTCTTTGGATGGGCATGATCAAACCCACCTTCCCACGTGTCCGGAAGGAAGTGAATCAGACTTTTGTTCTTCGGAAATTCGGATGATGATGATTCGCTTGCCAAGTGCACTGACAGTCCTGATGTGTACCGTCATTTCCAATCCGCCCGTTCCCGTCTGCTGCACCCACACGCACGCACGCTTCATTCTGCTGGCGCTATTTAATGAACGATCACTTCTCCGAATCGTTCGAATTCATTCATTTGCATACGTGAATGATATGGCGTATTGCCGTTTCGCTTTGCCCGGCCACGACCGTCTGCTCGGCACGATTACGTCGTCAAGTGAAACACGGAACGTGTCCGCCTGTTGCGTCATGGGCGCGCAGGCTCACACAGCTGACATCATGGTTTCCATGTGAGCAAGATCGCTCAAGAACACGCGACCACCGTCGTGTGTCGAATTGCCCATTCCAATGATGTTTCTCGTGCTCGCGTTGTGCGGAATTGGTCAGGGTCAGAACGGTTTGGTGTTAAGTCATCGGTTAAAAATTTTCTCCCCCAAAACATATACGATGGTAACACCCGTAACACTCGTGTAAAAGTGTGAACAATTTCACGGCAATCATAAATCGTGACCGTCTGCCAGAATTGGGATGGAAACATTGAATTTTGGGGAATTTAGAAGAATTGTGGGAATCGGGAGGCGGATGAAATCTACTGTAACGAAAAACAAAAAAATGAAACCCCGTTAAAACACGTACGACACAAATAAATAATAAATAACATCCGCCACATTCGGTTGTTTGGGATCGGGCGCTTAGCTAAAACTGTGATGGATTTTCTTTTTCATTTCGCTCCCCATTTCACATGTTGTTGTGCGCATTTTGTTGTACACTAGCAGAAACGTATGAGTTTATTTACTCACCAGTGCGTGAAACGGGGGGGAAGGATGTTGTTTCAACCCGAATTTTCGTACTGCTACTGCACCGAAAGATGGGAATGGGATGCGGTGATGGCGCCATCGTGGAACTTCATCGATCATAATTACACGAACGCGCTTATCGTGGTAGCTAACTGGGAGGACACGAATACAAGATAATCGAATTAATTTGACAACATCCAGAAAAGGGATGTATAAAATATGTAGTGGCGTACGAGACAACCAAATGGAAGATATTCTTAATCATCAACAACGATTAACGATTAGTTGGAGGTAGAGAAGATTTGATTTAAGAGAAAATAAATCCCACTTTAATTACTTATTTATTTACTATTTTAGGGATGATCTTTTAGAGGATTGACTGAGTATAAAGATACTGGCGCTGGCAGGGGAGACTCATCTGGGGGTAAAGTGCCAAGAAGAAGAACAGGAGTAGAATTGTGAAGAATTCCTTTACCCGCACTGCAGCTAATGAGAATCATCAAAATTGTTGTACAAAACGCCATTAAAAATTAGGTCAAATTTAAAATACACGACGCATCCAACACCATGAGGCAACGATGAAACGAGCGAAAGTCATTTCGTGAAAAATGACATAAAATTCCAAGCAAGATATTCGTTTACACATCGCTTTATGCACCAACCGGCAGGCTAAACAACATTCGAACCAATAAATGCTAGTAATAACATGTGCACAAGCAACACTCTGCATTTTTGCCCACCCAGTAAGTAGCTAACGGGGCGGAAAACGGGGGCAGAAGATCAGAAAGTGGCCTGGTGTCGTGCTAATTCACCGCTCATCCTCATCACCGCTCCTAATCGTGGCCAAACGTTGAATCATGCGGCGGGACGGAACCGTCTGGTGCGATTGCAACAAGCGCGGTGGAAGGAAACGCCATCATCGACATGCGGTCACATTTGCTACGAGGAATGATATCATCCCATCCTAACCGTTGCACCGTTGGCACACGCACACCCGTCAACCGTTGGTCAGTTGGTTCGGCTCTCATGTCCGAAACAGCACACAAAAAAAAGAAGAAAATACATGGCAAAATGGTACGCAAATTCATCAGGCACACGACGACGGCAAGACAAACATGCAACTGCGTGCAGACACGACGGCACATGGTGTGGGATTTTATTTACGCTTAGGGTTTTTTTTCTCTGCGGCCAGATGCGGATTAGCTTAGACTCTGTGCGTGTGCGTGGTCAGGGAAAGCGTTGTTGTTTTTTCCTCGATTCTATTGAATAGGTTAATGCAGTTAGAACGCGAGCGGACAGAGTTTTTCATTCGCCATTTACATATTGCGTTGGATGTTTTTACTTTCTGTTTTATGTCACATTGGGTCCCATCATACAGCGCCATCGCACCCCGGCAAGAATGCAAGCTAGGGGATTTGGTTGCTTTTAAAAATATATCTTTTTATGATTGGCTGGAAATTCAAATGACCCCATTTATTTTAGACAATTTCTCTACGTTGTTTGATCATTTCCATCTTCAACGATGTCTAGCCGATGTACTCCTAGACATCGTTGCTAGTGGAATGCAAAGCATTTTGTAATATTTTAAGTTAAACTCTTCCAACGGTGTTAGTCGCTGATTTTCTTTAAATCACAAATACATTAATGAACGTGTAAGTGATTGTTCTAACGCTTGAAATAGATTGTACAATCAGTTGGTTTGCAAGCATGTTACGGATGTGTACTTGCATCAATCTAAATTCACCGAGATTCATCATTAGCATCGTCGACAAGTTGTTTCGGCGAGGCGATAAAAATTACTCAACCCAAATGTTAAATATAACTAGATGCCTCATACGTTTGACGATCATTAACTGATTTTTTTTCTTTCTTGTTGTTTTTAGGTGGAATTGTTAAAATCGTTTCGTAAATAAAGTCACTTAGAATGACATATTTGTTTGCTGCAGCAGCGCACACGCTCGGTTGGATAGAAGGACTGTGTAAGATGGAATGTTTTCTGCAGAGTGCACAATTCATTCTAGAGGCGTCTCTCGGTGGCATCTTAGCCAAACGTGAGCCTAATGAAGCATGCTAAGGTTCGAGTGATTTAGTACCTTACAGCACCTTACGAACGAACGTCGACGCCTGTGATAGTAATCATATCCCTCCAAGCCATCAATCTCTGGTGAGTAGCATTTATATGAATATTTTAATTAGTATTAGGATTTTCTATTCGAAGCTAACGCATTAAGCATTATTGGATGATTTATTGCGTTTAAAAATGTCGTTTCCCATTTAGCTGATCTACATATTACACTAAATGCCCTCAAACGCATTTGAATATTATTCAAACCGATTAGATAAACACGTGTAGGGAAATGAATTCGATACGATAAGAGGAAGAAAGTGATACCGCCGCCTGTTCGCTAACAATTACGCAATGTCGCACGTTCTAAGCGTCCCCTTTCCAGTGGAATGTGAGCTTCAATCATTGCGATATCAATTAAGCAAACATTCAGCGATTGCCAATCGTGTACACGCGTACGTTCTATGCTGGGGCAGCTGGGTGGTGAGCTCACCGTCTCCCTTAACAAATGGTGGTAATTTAAGTGTGGTGTATCACGATGTCTCGCACTGACCTAGTACCGACTGAACAGCCATGGTCGCAGAGTCAATGAAGTCGGTTCCAATGCCCTACATGATGATGCTGCCGTAGTGAGCATCAGCATCAGCATGAGCATTTCGAGTGAAAGCATCATTCTTGGTTGCGCATTACATCAGAACGGGAAGTATCGACCAATTGCATTCGCGTGAATCAAGTAACAGCATTCCTCCCGGTTTCATTCTGCTGCATGTGCCATTTCAAAGTATCGGGCGAAAAAAACGGTTTTGCAAAAGCGAATCGCTCCAGAGCTTTATCTCGTCGAGTTGCAATTATTTAATGAACTCTGCAGAGAACGTATGCGTATCGCGTGAAAGCAATGATCGTTTTTTGTTGGTGTGTTTGTTTGTACAGCGGACGCGTACATTGCAGCGGGATGAATTTATATCTCTTTTTAATAAATTAATTGATCACACACGAGCACGATCGGTGGATCTGGAGCTCGTAGATGGTTTTCGCGTTACGTACATTGTGCACTGTAATGGGGTTGCAAACGATTAGATACGAATGAGGGGACGGGTGAGGATGCACATGCAGCCGGGAGTGCATCATCGCAGGAGGAGTTTAATGTGTTGCTTCAGTGGGGGTTGTAAAAGACACATGCACCAGAATGGTAGCGTAACCCTTGCAGGAGCGTGAACTACTTTCTTGAATTATTTTCCTATTAGAACTTTCCTGAGTAAATAACGAAAATTTAAGACCAATTACATTAACAAATGTGGAATAATTTTAAATTACTAGAGGAGAGATCAGTGTGATATCTCTACCATTATTTGTGCCGGATTTGTCCTGTTCCGATCGTTGTTGTAATGGTTCCGGTTGTTGAATCATTTTAAAAAGACTCTTTCAAGTTCCTAGTTTTGTAATTTTATTCTACTTTTAATAATTATTAATTTTAAATTAAATAAATTAATTCCAATTGCAGGATTATTAGTCAATTAGGAGCAATTATTCTAGGATTTAAGGCACGATCGAATTGAAACTTTCGTCCATAAAACATTCCTGATTAAATAACGAAACGACGAATTGCCAGTTCCAATTATTCAAAATTACACAAAGTTTAGGTAAAAAAGTTCAAAAAAGCTCGCATTCTGTAAAGAATTAATTTCCCCGAATGCATCTTCTGAACGGTTTCGCACTAAAGGGTTTTCCTCTTCAAAAACTCTCACAGCGCGCGAATCATGCGCTCCAGTATAAGGGCACCCATTTAAAAGTCTTTCAAATAGTGCTACAAGTTCATTGGAAACTGTTGCCTAAAAAAAAAAAGGAGAACCCAGAAGGAAATAAACCAAATGACTCTCGCACATAAAGCGATCACACCCATCTCCCAACCCGTCTAACTTTTGTCGAGTAACTGACTTGTATCCCTCTCCCCCCATTAGCGTTACGTTCGTTCACTTAACTTACGGATCGCGTCATTTAGACGAGGTGGCTCACAGCAAAAACTGCAACCAAAAAACAACGAGATGCTAGAGTAAAAGGCAGCATCACGCGCCCTCGCGGATACAAAATGCACAACATTGCCACTTATCATCAACCTTTGCTTGCTTGCTTGCAGCAAACAGCAGTACTGCGGGCGTTGAAACTGTGCAGATTGCGGTGCTTCAAGTTGATTCTAAACTCCCCCTGCCCGAACACAGTGCCCAAGTTCAGGATCCTAGGGCAAACAGAGGATATAAGAGCGAGAGTCTGAACGAAAGTGCACACTCCTTCACACTTAAATCTGTGGCGTACCCGGGCGTCAAAAACGGAAGGTAAAACTTTACTTGCACCATAACACCAATCTCGCGCCCTCTCCCCCCGTCCCCCAGACAGAACACGGATGCGCGGAACCAAGTTTGGTGGGCAAACATCTTCGTTCACCTTGCGAAGGAAAGCGCATCCGATAATATCGTTCGGCCCTCCGCCGTTCATCAGCCCAAGGTGCCGTCCCGGAATCACGATCCCGCAACCCGATGGTAGAGGGCGAATGTTTTTGCTGCGATAATTAAGAACTCACCAACGTGTCGATAACAACAGTCGAAGGGGATGAGGATTTAAAAGAAGCAGCGAAAGAACGGGCAGCCATCAATGCAGCGGATGGCGGTGGTAGAAGGTAATGGTGTTTTTTTTCCTGTGGACCCGTAAAAGCAACAGGATATTGAGGGTGCGGTGGGTTTGGCTAGATCGAGAAAAAGATTCGTCAATTTCTTTTCGCCGCCTTACATTGGATCCACTTTCTAACGGTGGTGGGAAGAGATAGGTTCGTCGATTGGATACAGCAGGGATGGCAAATTTGATTTTTGTAAATGATTTTATTGAAATTTTGTTTCTTAATATTTGGAATTCGCTGTCCAGTAAGTCATTCCTGATTGTAGAGGAATTCAGAACATTTCAAAATTAGAATATGAATGTAGAGTATTTTCCTAAGAGTACGAATTTAGTAACGTTCACTGTGCAGCTCGGTGTCCTGGGAAAAAGTGGCCTAGGTCTTCGAACAGGCAAAAACGAGGACCGAATCTCATTCAGATCGTTCCCTCGTACGCAGGACTAACAATCCTGTTGCGTGTAAATTAAACCCACAGAAGCCATCAATGGCAGGCCAATACCTCTCGAGATTGTAGAGCTATAAAAGAAGAAGTTGTAACATGCATTTAGTATCCATTTTTAATTGAGCTTCAATAACTCCCATATTGGACTCAAATATTTCTGAAAGTTCGGTATAGGATAGCACGTATAGGAGCGGTTCGGTGGCCGAGGAGACTGAGGCGCCGGTCTTCGAACGGACAGGACCGAGGTTCGAATCCCATTCGGGTCGTTTCCCCCGTACGCAGGACTGACTATCCTGCTACACGGGTACATTCAAGTCACGCAAGCTAGAAATGGCAGGCCAAGACCTCTCGAGGTTGTAGAGCCAAAGAAGAAAAAAGATTTCTGAAAGTCCGTTTGAATAACTTTACCTCCTGATAACTTGCAGGTCTTATACTTCATTAGAATTCAGTCTAATCACAAGCATAGTCAGACTCCACAGCTTAACTCCAATACGTTTAATTTTTTCCTCTCCAAGGTTTGCCCAAGGTTTGACATCCCCGCCACTTGGCTCTATCGATTGCTGGCTGGCAGAAGCCAAAAGGTTACCTTTTCCAAATGGTGGGCCATCTCAAACGTTTGCTCTCTAGAAGCACGAGCAGGAGAAGCTTGTTATCTGAAAGGTGTTCAATTATCACGCCGTAATCGGTTTGGACGGAATCTAATAGCTGCCATGAGCATCGCTTTCTTTCCCACCACGGCTGTTCAATTTAACGATGTGGCAATAGATGGTTGTTCTTGTTGTGATCTTTAAGAGCGAGCTCGTTTGCTGTTAGATCTTAATGGGTACTGTTTTAAGTAGTTGCTGGTACATTGTTTAGTTGTTCTTATCAGACATTTTTATGTTTATTGGTAAAGATTACACCAATTCAACGTGGAAGAGAGATACACTATGTATCATAATTGGATAGGAAATCACAACCAACCAAGCTCTACTTACTTTGCTCTCATCTCGAAACGAAAGAGCCTCGCATTCCGTGCGGTTTATTCCACTTTTTTTCTAAACGTACCACCTCATCTGTCGTGTCCCGTGTTGTACTGGAACACCGAGCCGCTCAGCTGATGATAGACGGCTCAATACAACGCCACTGACATCGTTTGTACCGTGTGGAACGAAACATACACAAGGTTAGCTAGTAATTTGTCACCGAAAGAGTACGAACGGCAAGGTGTCGGCATTAATGGTTCCGTTCCCTGCGCAAGGATGTCAAGCACACGTTACTGCGAGCTCACGCAATATTCCAAGAATACAACCATTTTAGGGTCCAATGTTGGCTTCATATCCATCGTCGCTTATTATCGTTTGCGCACGCCGTACCGCCGAGATTTCGTACGCCATAATGCATTTCCATAATGCTGCAAACACAAGTGCAGCCTGCAACGACGGCCGAGACCGAGTGCAGCGACGATTTGCATACGGATCCGTTCCCGGCATCCAAGGAGCGTGTCAGTGCCACGAATTGCGTCATGTTTCGGGACGACGGTATGCAATTGCTGCACAAAACTTGCCCATATTGTACACACGCGTCAAATGCCTGGCCTAATGCTTCCAAAGAGTCGGTATAATTATTGAGTAAAACCTTGAACAGACATGAAAAAAAGGAGGTGAACATGCTATGGCACTTTATGGGGCTGTTTGCATTTTCTAATCCATTTCCATTCCAACCTTTATTTTGCGATTCGAAGCGAAGGTTTCGGGAGGGGTTTGGAAAAGTAGGAACTCCTCTCCCGGGTCCCGCTTATCCGGGGACATTCTTGGGAGGGATCCATTTTACGCTGGAGTTTGATGTTATCGTAGCACAAAATGCGCGATTGCACGTGTCTGTGCCGCGCTTTTTGGCCTGCCGCGAGATACATCGGGAGTAAATGGTTGTCTTTGATCGGGACCGATGTTGTGCCCGCAGCGATTACAATGTTACGGATACGGTAGATTATTGTTTCGCTTTTGCATCAAGTAGCGCTCTGCAGCATGTGCGATCGTGGTCGGCGGAATTTGTTGATCCTAATCGGAAAGTGAAACCCCCGTGCGGATGACGAACGACGATTAAGATGAATCAGAGCCAAACCGGCTGGAGAACAATTTTCTATCAAAATCAAAGGTTTAAGCTACGTGCATATTAAGGTTGAGTGTTGAGTAAGGTTTGCACCAATTGCGCTTAAAGTTAGTTTCCATACATAAAGCTGTGACTAGGTTGGTTGCACAAAGGTTGGAGATCTACTTGATGGATGTTGGTGGAGCACTTTAGAATTAAAATTGTGATTTTCTGCAGTTTTGAGATCTTGTTTACGATCTCCAACTATGCACGATTTAAGATCAACTATTCGATCAAGTCATGTCAATGTGATCGTTGGTTAATGTATGGTACTTCTATCCATAAAGACAAGTTTGGAGTAAGATCTTCAAATTTTAATGTTATACATGTGACGCCCTATTCCATATTTGAATGGATCTTGATCCTCTCAGATATACTACTGTGTCCGAAAAGTAAGGTGACATTGGATGTAAAATTGCGCGCGCCGGAAGAAGCCCGTTATTTTTATTTTTCGTTTATCGATATGTATGTTCTTGACAGATCTGCCAAGTTTCAAGTCTCTACATCAATCCGGCTAGAAGTGACAATTTGTTTTCGGAACTGCGCCAAGTGTTTTTGTCCATTTTGATTATGTTTGTGGAGTAGCGCGCATGTAATAATTTTTTTTTTCGCAATGAAATAAACGCTGCGAAAACAATGCGGATGGTACAAAAAGCCTTCGGGAAAGAAGCTATGTCGAAGAAAAATGTGTACGAATGATACAGTGATTTCAAGAATGGCCGTGCGAATGTCGAAGACGAGGATCGTACGGGGAGACCTTCCTACTCGACCGACGACGTCCACATCGTCTAAATCAAGGATATGGTGGTCAACAATTGTCGATTGACGATACGAAACCTTTTTTAAAGTGTTGTAATTTCCAAAGCCCCGGTCAACACCTTTCTGAAAGATGTTTTGGGGTGAACCTGCTCAAAAAGCGGAATCGCATCGAAGTCTGCAAAACGATGCCATCATTTTGTGGCAGTTTTTCGTAACAACTGGCACCCATATTGTTCCGCATCCGCCGTATTCGCCAGATTTGGCATTAGTCGACTTCTCCGCGTTTCCACCTGGTTTTCATCACCCCAACATCCGCGTTTTCCACCTACTTCGAGGAGTGGGAGAAGAGATTGAAGAGGTGCATTGCATCGGAAGGGGATCACTTCGAAGGTGTTAACCTTCATTTGGTCTAAATAGACACATCCTTGGAATCAGAATCCTAAAAATTCTGGTTCCTATTTCCTCGAGTAGCTCTTGAAGATCTTGAAGTGTATCGCCGATAACTTGGTGCTCTCCAATAAACGCTTCTATCAATACAAGAGCCACATTACCCAGAATGATCAGAACTCAGCTAAGATTTCCTTTTTGATTCTCCTACGTATATTACTTGGAATGTCTCCCGTCTTTCTACTTCATAGGATCGAGGTTCGAATCTCTAGGTCCCCTCTCAAGGTTGTAGAGCCATAAAAGAAGAAGAAAA
>AXCM01005278.1:0-18171 GCA_000473375.1 Anopheles culicifacies | reverse complement strand
ACAAGGAGTTTGCTTTGTGCAGCCATGCTGCTAAAAACGATAAGAAAGATTGAAGATATTTGAACCAGACTAAACTAAAGCAAGCATTGTTAAATCAACTTTACATACAAGATAATACTCCATAGACTGTTCGGATTGGGTTGTTCACTTGAATAAAACATTAAAAAGGAACGCAGAATCAAAGGAAGATTTGTATCTTCAAAAAGTAAACAAGCAGTAATCTACGATCAACCTAATTTACTGAAGTTGGTTCATTTTTGGAAGCGAATATCCATCGTAACATAAAATTTTTCATGCTAACTTCATTTGCACAATAAGTTTACTACAAACCGGACAAACGCTTTCATCGGTTCACCAGAAAATAGAAAACTTATTCAACACGTTATGCCTTGTCATTGTAGAACTGGATTTTTAGCCGATATCGATTTATGTATAATCGAGCATCAGTTCAATTTTAGACCGAAATTGGAACTATGTATTCATCACCATTGACAATGGCTCGTAGTACAGTTGTTCGGGGTAATGGCCTTTTTCAGCATAAAATTACTGAAACCATGAGGGATTTATCCTAAAATCCCCCGACTCAAAACCACACACGTATGCGTAAGTTGGCTGCACGCGATATGTAATCAACTTCGAAATATTGCATCCCCGCATGGTGCCAATTGGATCGAATTGTATAGATTCTCCCGCTGCTTTACAATAATGTACATCTTCTTTAGGGTGTCCAGGATGATGGTGGTCATTGCTACAATAGTGAAATAGCTGAAGAGTGCATGCATAACTCTTTAATTATGGGCATCCCGCAACGAGAAATAAATCTTTTTCCATTTTTCGTGGTAGAAGGAAGTGCGCTTCAGAACTAGGGTCGAAGGTATTCCTACTCGTTGCTCTATGAAAAGTAGTCAGAAATAAAGCAATTTTAATGAATACATAAAATCTTTAAACAATAGTATGCTGGTTATTAGGCGATTGTCGTCGGAAAACACTGGTTCACTAATAAAAGATTTAACTACGCTTCATAAGAAAAACGAATGAATTATGATAGATTTACTTATTTCCCATTTGATGAAAGTGGAAAACGCTATCTTTTTTTCAATTGCAATGAACGTGATATGAAACGCAAATCATTTAGTTATCGATTGCTGATGCCTTTCGGGAGGAAACCCGCTATTAGCATGTAGCTTTGCGTATAGCGGAAAAATAACATCGGATGTCCTTGAGAACCCTTCCTTCAAACACGTCTGTCGTATTTGTGTGCACTTATCGAGAAGTTTATGTGTATAAACATTCTTCCAAAGTCCCTGGATGTGATTCCACTAGTAATCCTTTCTATAGCTCTCGAAAGTGTTTGAGTTTTTCTTCAAATGAAATTTTCTCTTCTATTTCTTTTGTGGCATTACGTCTTCGAAAGGTCCAGGTCTGCCATTTATGGGTTCTTTGACGTCTATTTACTCGAAATAGGACAGTCGGTCCGGTGTGCGTGGGAACGGTATGGATGAGATAGTGGTCTCGGTCCTGTCATGTTACAAAGCGGCTCTGCTATTGCCTGCACCATTGCAGTAGGGAAACGTTTTAGCACCATCATCGAGTAAGGAAACGTTTCAGCACCGACTTCGGTAAAATTTGGTGTGTAAATTTGAATCTATTTCTCATTCTTGGCAAATTATAATTGCACGCAAAGCTTCGAAACTCCACCAACAGGTTTTTTTTATTATTTTTAAGAACGTCTGGGTCTTATATCTGACCACCAGCATGATAATGATAATAAAAAAAATCCAATATTATGATAATGTTACGACATTTTGACAATACCCTTCTGCTACCACGAGCATGGAGTAAGCAGCATTGACTGAGCTAAGAACGTGGCAGGATGGTTGTATTCAGAGCATCGTTCTTTTTTAGAGGTCGTTAGGTTATAGCTTATTGGGGTGAAACTTTCGCAACGTCTTTCTGAGGGGAGCGCCTGGATATACCTAGTAGTCGCAGTATCTAGTGAAACTGGAAAGAAAGAGTTGAAATGGGAGCTAATGCTAACAATGGCAATTTCTAGACATTTTTGAATTCTTCTGATGGGAAGTTCATCTCATTTAGACCATTTAATATGCGTTGGATCACTGGAAACGGTATTAAACACAGCACAATGAGGCCATTGCCCATTGCTATGGTGAATTATTGTGGTCATGGACTATAGCATTTTACTAACCTGACTTCTTTGTTTTATATTCATCGCTGTTAGGGTTCATTTAGGGTTTAAAGCGATCGCTAAAATGTTGGCAAATTAGTTACTCGTTGCTCGTTTTCATGTTTTTGATGAGATTTCAGTATTTTCATAACTAATTTGTTTGACTCTAAGAATTGGCTACATCGAAACCATTGCCTACTTTGGAGATTTTTTTCGCGGCATACGTTTATACGATCTTTGTTTATCTTAATAGGGATCCAGCAAGCAATGGACGTTAAAAAAAAAACAAATTTTATTATCTTTGTAGGTAGATAAAAGAGAAAATCTTTTCCTTTACTCCAGATTGGCAAAAACATTGGGCACAAAAAGGTGCACGAAGGCACTATCAACTGGGGTAAATTTAATTAACCATTTCAAAGGACGCTGCTGGATCTTTTTGGTTTTTGGGGAGTGTTTTTCAGTGTCCTAGGTAAGGAGTTCTCTATTTTTATTTTTAGTTAATCTTCTCCCGAAAAACGAAGAAACATCAATTTGGATCGATAGATTAAAAACATTCAAAACAAAAACCTTTCCAAAAGCTACACGGTCCTTGGACTTTAGCGAATAGCTGAAAATGTTATTTGTTTATAGCGAGCTTTCCTTCATGCTCGGTTTAGGATAAGATGCGATATAAAAAATCAATATATCCATTCTATTTTCTTCCTTTGATATGGATCGATTGTTTTTACGCCATCATGCTAAGTCCTTTTTCAGGGTAGACGAAATGTGCTCATCAACAATTGACCTGGGCTAGGGTGAGGCATCTATACATGGCGCGACACGAAACGACCATCAAACTAATGTAGGCCAAATGAAAAATCGATGAAGAACCACGACGAACCAAGATCGATCTACCCGTGTATATGTTTGCAGTGCGGGGTGTAAGAAGAGGAGTTGCATTCAATGAGGAGCATACATTAAAGCAAATTGTTGATAATTGGAGGTTAGCATGGCACGGTTGCGCTGTCGATACTGCTCGTTAGTCTTTGTGGACAGCGAACGACAGCTTCTTGCAACTTCTGTTTGGATCGATACTGGATCGGGTATTAGGCCTATGGCTGACGATTTCGGATGCGATGTCTGCTGAACGAGCACACTCCCAATTCAATTCATATTACGGTGGCAAATAATTCTTATGATGTGGTAGCTAGTATATTTGCCACGAGGAGCGTTAAAATATGTCCACCAGCACAGGATCAGAAGGGACGATTTTTACTATGCGATTTGATGTCGCTTCATTTATTCAAGAGACCATTCTTTTTACCAGTTGTAAGCTTTTACTCTCGGCGGTATAATTTCTCATCGCATTAGGATGAAATTGTGACGGTTGGCCAAGGACACACGTACAAGGGAATGACCATTTCCCGAGGATACACAAATGTTACGTACATAAAATGCTACATGAAGATTACAACAGGGAGTTTCCTGGCATGGACGATCGAATGAGGTGGAGAATAACGAACGTAATATAGGAGAAAAATGATATTCACTTTTTTATTCTGGGTGTCCATGCATAAAAGAGTGAATCCATCCATAATAATAACTTAATATGTTATGTTGTTTTGAAGAGTTATACCCGTGTGTTTTATATAGAGATATTATAAAAGGGAGAAGTACAATAATGCGTGTATTTTTGGAAAGTGTCTTAATATACAGAAATATCCATTTAAAAATAAGGACTAAACATCTCTATAAACTCCTAATTAAATACATCATCTGAAACCAGGTCAACCACTCTCATGTTGAATTAACCTTATTCAAGGCCTTGATTCAATTATGCGGAAAATATCTCCTCCTTTATTTGTTCACCCTTCATGTCAGTGATCCCATGTGGGATAGTTCTCACATTAAATAACCTACCACAAAACCATAACGGCTCGGTTGTCATCTGAGGTTTCAATGTGAACTCATTTCGCACTTCCAATTTGCATAATAGTCGTCGCTTGGTTTGTTTCGATATCATGCCAGTCATTATCATTACCAAATGAAATTTCAAGATTGTACAACTGGCTGATCAGATCTGCAGAGGTATGTTTATCATGATAAGTTTTTTTTTTAACATACAAACGTTTATATTTGCTGATTGATGCTTGTGTTCATATTTGCTTGTATTACAACCTCAAGGGCGCTTGGCATACCATTTTAACCTTTAATTTGTTTTCCTTCAGCTTAATATTTAGGTAAGCATAAGTAATTCACTTCATTAGAAACAGAGCACATTATAAAACGCGAATAGTCCAAATGTGACGTTAAACTGGTTTTTTTCTGCCTCGAGTCCTCGTAAAAACGCTCTGCTACTTTCAGGACCGCATCCAAACGAAACTCAAAACAATGCTAAAAACCTTAAACTGATTTACAATCTGTTTCCCAAAGGTTCTGCAGGACATATTTAACTCTCCGCTTAAGAATGAGTCTGATGCGAAAGTGAGATATTTTCTTCTTATGCAGCCAATACAGAATTGTGTTTGGGCTTCCCGTTTATAGCAGATTGGTATGTGTAAGTTTCGTTTCCGCTGGGCAAACTCACAACATTATCCCATATGTTACTTACTGCCATGTTGTGGCAGGCAAGATTTACAATCAGCAAAACTTTCTTACGCTTTGTCGAAGCTGCTGCACTTAATTTGTTTCACCGTCCGTGCCGTCATGACGTATAGAAGGTGTTTCGCAATCTTTCTTCTTCTTGTGAACAAAGAATGTTTGGCATAAAATCGATTGCTCTTCGACGTGCACACGTGCAAATTGGAACGTGTCTTGAGGTTAAATCTTCTTCGCTACGGTTTGTAAGTCATCGAAAGCGATTGAATTATTTACAACCCTCCCTAGGCGGAAAATTCGCAGCTGTTAGTTCGAAAAATCTAACATGAGGGCAGCTGACACTGACCATTGACCATTTGGCAGTAACGAAACTATGGCACCGATGCGCGAGCTTGAAACTACCGTCAGAAAGGGGCGGACATTTTTTCAGAGACTTGAATTGTACGAAGCATTGGTGCGTAGAGGCATCGACTTTCCGGATTAAATATTTAACATGATGTCGGTCACGTGAAGTTTATTTAAAAGCCAGTACGGTGAAGAATGATTTTTACTTCTCACTCTTCAAGGCAAATGTATTTTTTCTGCTTCAACATTCAATAAATTCACTACGACGTAAACTTTATGGTTCCTTTTTTCAATGAATCCACTACACGCTTGCTGACAACCCATAGAGCAGCAATAGAAGTCAAAGGTAAGGTTACCTTTTCGTAGCATGTTCTTGTATTCTTGTGCTTGTAAATCTGTTTTCTGATTTCTTTTTGCGATACTACAACCGAAGTCTTAGCTCGAAACTCGGTCTGTTTTTACTTTAACTTGCCCATCATACCAGGATAGATCACCTACGACCTATATTCTTGTATTATTCTTTCCATTGACATGATGAGCTAACTCAAGTACAACGAACTATGATAATTTCATCAAAAGTTATTATTCCTTCAATGATGAAAAAATATCATTACCTTAAGCTTTCAGCCAACGGTTGAATCTTCGTCTTGTGTTGCGGTAAAATACCAGACTTCCGAAGGACCGCATCCGTTTTTTTTCCTCTGAAGAAAAACACTCCAAGGTTGTTATTGTAGGTGTTGTTGCCGTTTTGCCTTGCCTTAGCTTTTCGGCAAAATGCGTTATATTGTGAAGTTGTTTGTGGGGAAAGAAGAAAACGCAAACCAGCACAATAACGAAGCCGATCGGAACAACGCCGTAGAAAAAAGGACAACATACATGGGAAAATCCATTGAGTTTCATGGAAAATAATACTAATTAACTTTTTCCAATAATGGTTTTGTTAATTAGTTGAGTACAATTGTATAAACAGTGCACAATATCGTTAAATGTAACCTCTTTTTTCTTTTGTGCCAACGAAAAAGTAGAAGGAATCAAATAAAACGATACATTTTTTAATATGCGCGAAAATGAACTATTTGAAAAGAACATTTCAATTAGTTCCTATAGTTTTTTTTTAATTTAACTTGAAGTGAAATTTTTAAACAAACCGTTTGTGTGAACCTTTTTGTTTTTCATCAAACTCAATCGCTTTTATGGTAAAGTAAATGTTAAAGATATGTTACTCCCCATGTGGAGAAGGTACTCAAGATTGCTCGAGTTTATATCACTAGCACCGAGACATTTAATGGCTGGTTTAATATATTTGGCGTGTGGACCTTTTCACCACTGTTTCATCACCGACGTGTGGCAGCGTGCTAAGAAAACATAATATTAGTGAGGTACGATGTAAAAACACTAGACATAACGAGCGGTCAGAAACGGAAACTCCCGGGATGGGAGAAACATGCGAAAGTGATGGGATTTTTATCAGTAATTTTGGTCCACAAACGTACATTAGCTCGTAGGTGTGGAAGGAAGTCAATGGTAAACTGGACGCAAAAAGGCTTTATTAGGGCAGTATAGCCCATCAGGTTTAACAGGATGAAGTGAGCACAAATCTGCGCAGAAAACTAACAACTTTTAAGAACACCGGGTAGTGTTGCTGATACTAAATCCACCCCTAGAATTAGCACCTTTTATGAAACTTTCTTCCATTAGCCTCCCGTTGAGTCGACACTGCTACTGTTGTACTAGTAATTCGCTTCTTAAAAGGACGTTGTTTTGTGCAAGATACTTTTTTTTGCATCGCAACTTTTCTCATTAAGTGTATAGCCAGCTTCGGTGTTGACGTGTTCGAGGATGAGAGATTGTAGCGTGGAAGATTCTTGGAATCGATGAACTCTCGGTTGACGATGGAAGGCTAGTGCAAGGTAAAGTTGTCGATAACTTTCTGACATTGCATTGACGTTGGTTCATTTCAGGATTGAATTCATGCTCCGAATCCATCATCATTTGAGCTGAGTATCATGTGTCGTTGAAATGATATATTCTTGCTGCCGAAGAGTAGTGTACATTTCGAATTTTTACTCTGAAAGCAAAGCCAAAACCACTGGTCTACATTTTATTGGCGAACGCACTATATGTATATCGTGTGCGTAGTCTTACGTCTTCCGTATCGGAGCCATTCGTAAGTGTGCTGGGATCGTTTTGGTCGACCCATAAGTGCACCGTAATTCAAGCATTTCAAACCTACTTATGCCTTGCAAGGGGCTAGTTACAAGGGTTGGGATTTGTTATGCTTTTTGGCACAAACCAGAATTGTTTCATCTACTGGACCTGGGGCCGCTGCAAGCACGGTTTGATATTGAATCCGATTGGTTCGTACCCGACTCCGGCTCAAAGCGTGAAATCAATCTTATGACATATCTCCAATATATAGCAACTGGCTAATATACAAAGTGTCAGACAGACTGGTAGAGACTGTCCGTTTAAGAACCACCATAAGAAAAGAAACGGATAGTCTATACAAGAATTTACGTTTTGTGTTAAGTTCAGAGCAATAACGTAGACATGATGACAGATTCTTGGAATTGTACGACGTGTCGTCTACGTCTCGACAAGATAGTAATTATACGTCTTAAATTTAATTAGTTCCTATTCTTCGGCAACAGTTTTGCCGCCATGCTTCAAGACATGCTCACAGCTGTGAAATCATGCTCGTGGTTTAATATGTAGTTGGCTGTATCGTATGCTGTGAGTGCATTTGAAGAAGAAATTCATCATTCGCCATACATTAAGAATCCAATGTGGCACAGAAAGTGGTGTGTTCAGTTTAGCATAAATTACGAAATTAGATTACGTGAGAGTTGAGGTCCAACGATAAAAAAAACGAGTGCAACCTGTGTAATGTATACTGTAGTTGTCGGTGATTTGTAACCGTGTGAAATGCTAATGGGAACGAAGAGTTGAGGTGGTCATCAAAAATGGAATTATATTTTACAGTTAAATTGTACATGCAACTTGTCGCTGCACTCTTCATTTTGCTACGCGGATGACGTCATAAAGGGACGGTTTTCCAGTGTCCACCTAATAACAATATCCGGACATACTATTCTTGTGAATGTGAATGTAGACCCAAGCTTCATTGTTTATTCAACAAGATTTTAAGCTTTAAGAAACGGGGAGCTGAATCTGTGATAAATAACTTCCCATTAAGGTACAGGCCCTAAATTAGTTTAGAACCGAATTCGAATTAAGCAACCTGTTGTGGTAAGTTTTTGGTGCTCCTTTCCCTTGCGGGGTCGACAAATATAAATAGGTCCCAAAAGTTAGCACTATCTAGCTCTGGCTATACACGCTTGTGCTTGTATGTGTATATTTTACATTTTCATTTTAGAACCTACCATCAAATATTTACAAAAGAGCCGGAAATTCATCCTTTTTATTATGGAAACTGGTGGGTACGCGTATAAAATGACTGAACCTACTTACCAAAACAAAGGTCGTCCAAACTAACGTCGGATTCGGATATCCTGCAATAGCTACCTTCGACGCAACAGCAAACACTGCTACTTCGATCAAGCGCACAAGTATAAGTTGGACTTCATTTCCGGAAAGAGCAGCACGGGACATGAGCTGTCATATTCAGCTGGAAACTGAAACCGTCACACTCACACACGCTTTCTCACTCCTTCATAATATGGGTTTGAAGTTTATTACCCAGAAAATGGTGAATGATTGACGAGTTTGCGACCAGGGCGCGATGAAATGGGGCAAATTTGTGAAAGGGCAGCAAGTCAGCAACACTAATTGCCCGTTAATCTAGGCCTACGGGTAAAATCAACAGTTGATAAACAGTTTGCAGGTGCCAAAATGCTTCCTCCAGTGAAAAGCTCATTTTCTACGTAATAGAAAACTAATTTTTCAAGCTGTCACAAAAAAGCAGTTTGGGGCTGGCAAAAGGAGCAAATTTTGCGTTGGTTCACAAGATTGGGACTAACGATTGTGGAATTAATATTATGCTTACGACGTTCTCGACGATAAAGTGTTTAACTGGCAATCAATCTTAGATTCAAAGGGATCGGGTGGCATGGGGTGTTAAATTTCAACATGGATTTGAAAAGGAATCGTTTTCAGCCAGTTAATCGACTTTTGACATTCACTTATTAGATACTGAGATAAATATTGCTTAGTATCTCAATGATTTAGGATTCGTTGCGGGACACATAATTAATGATTATTCTACTTTTTCATCAATTGTACTCAAAATTACTACCTGAAAGAGTCGTGTAACATGTGATTAATTACTGGAATCCAATGGAGGAAGTGACTGACCAACGGATGGAGTGGGTTGGCTGGCGGGCTGTCGGTGAATGGATTAAGCTGTAATGTGCTTCCTAATAAAAGTAACTAACTAGTAAAAGGAATGAAGAAAGGAGAAAGATTGGAGCGGAAGACATGACAGTAAGGAGAGAAGGAAGTCAAAAACGTATTATTCTGCCCGACTGCAAAGCAGCCGACTGGAATCAGAGCGGAGGGTCGGTATTAAGGATTCACAAGACAGAAAAATATATTAAAAGGCTGAGAAAGATGTGTTGATGATATGTGAATAAAGATGATAAATGATTGGCTTCCAAAAAGCCAACTTGCTGCTGTCTAGTCAAAGAAGTATTACCTGTTTACAGGGTTTGCAACGAAACTGGAAAGGAAATGCGAAGAATCTCTCGAAAAAAGCACCAGGAGTTTAACACGCAAACCGCAAACGTCAGTTGAGTTGAGTTAATATTCCTCACCAGATTGCCAATGAATCTCTAGGTGGTTCCAGCGAACTAGTATCAAGGGATTTTTATGGTGGAAATCATGGCAAATATTTGGCAAGCCAGAAAAGTGAGCATAAGACCGTTATTAAAGTCACCTCGAAAAGAGTCTCCAGGGAAGCTTTCAGCAAAAATCCATTTGTTATTAATGAACTTTCCAGAAACCACCAATGTGGTAGAAACCGATCAACGGTGCTTCTCCGGCATTTTAGCATTTGTTTGGTTGTAAGGTGCGTTCAGAATGTGCCAAGATTTTATATAGAAAGTAGCGCTGTTTTCTATATTCAAATCGCTGCCTTCTGCAAGCATGATATGCTTGAAAGTGCTCATTAGTGTAACTAGTTGTTGCATTCTCTGGTTGAAAGTAGATGCCGGTTGTAGCTAGATCGAAAGCATTTGCATAAATCGCACATTGTTTGAGCATGCAGGACTGTTTGGGATTTTGCTGGTGTAATACAATTAACATCACAAACGTAAGCACTCAATTTAGCGTTTCTCTTTATGCTCTTTATGCAAATGGATGTTTTTCTGTACTGAAAGAATGGCAGTACATTACTTTGGAGCGGCGAAAGTTAGCTGGTTAGCTTCTATGTATCTCAGTATATATTTAAATATGAAAGATACGTATGCGTGTGTCGCTTTGAACTATCATGAAATAAATAAGTTGCGTTACACAAAAACAAATAGAACAATTTCCAGTCAACCCAATTACTTTGTTGACACGAATGTCATTGCAAGTAGCAACGGTCCTGCTTCAGAATGTCTCACATCGAACGTTTGTTTCACTAGTGTGTATGAATTGGGAAGTATCAAAATGGTGAAAGATGCTTAACAAAGAGAATGGTTAGCACATTACTCCTGCAAAGTATTGTATACATTTTGTAAATACTTTAATGGCCATCGTTACTCCGTTCGGGGGCTTTTACCAATTGTTTTTCCCGCTTGCCCTACCTTTCCGGGAGTGCTCGCGATGAGTGGTTTTCATTGGCGGAGATTGTCGTTAAAGAGCGTTAATGGCTAAAGTGAGTGGTGGGTTTGAATTCAGGTTACTGAATCGTAAAAGGTTCTGCTACAAACCATCCGATTTCGTGTGACAAAAAAAAAAATGCTCAAATCGCACTCTGATTGCCTTACGAAAGGAAGAACACGAAACAAAGAGCTAATGTAGGTTGCTAGCTATGCGACAAGTCTAACCGCAAAATTCCTTAAAGTCTCGTAGAATCATCCAACCACGAACAGGTAGCAATGGTGTAAAGAGAAAACAAAGAAATATATTTCTAAACGGTTGTTTCCGGTGCAAAGGGGCCGGGTTTTGGAGTGGTGCCGAGGGACAGGAAACGATGATACCATTCAAGATGTGGCATAGTGTCACTACGGTTTCCTGTTGCTGGGAAGGTACTGGTTGGATGGCAAATTGTACCTAGCGGAAACTTAATGCTACCATTCATGAAACGTGCAACATGGAATGAAAACATACAATAAGAGAGTAGAAAATTATTCAAGTGTGACTAAAATGAAAAAGGTTTCTTAGGTATGTGACCGTGTATACTTAGCCATGTAACATGTTTAGGCTATGGCGGGACAATTATAATGATTCTTTACGTTGTGACTCAACATAACAAAGAGCTAATACGGTATACTACACAAATTTAGGAATTCTGTATTTTTGTTTGAGGTTGCATGAATTTTATAAATAGTTATCCTACATTATAGCGATTGTAATCAATCCGAATTGTAGTCGGATTGTAGTCATCCTAAGCAAAGAATGCTGCTTCTTTTTTATTAAGAGATTTTCTTAATAAAGATTCCAATACAATAACACAGTTTAACCCCTTTTAGTTATGATTTATATATGTGACTTGTTTCTTGTATTATGTACGCCTCATGTGGGAGGACACAAATGGGCCTTTGCATAAATACGATTAATGAATGAATAAAGGTTAATTAAACGTCCTTTGGAATTGACCACTTTTATGTAAAATAACTAAGTGACAAAATAAAATCAATAAAAAACGATTGATTTATGAAAACTCAAACATAGAGATAGTGTCTTAAAATCAAACAGTACTATGCAGTGAACTTTGCTATGCGTACGTCTGGATTTTGTTTTCCGTGATGAGAGTGATTGATTCTCCAAGTCAATGCATGTTACCTATATTGACGTTGATAGTCGCACGTTTCCATCACGTGAATGAAAAATGTGTTTTGCATAGCATTATAACTCGTCGAGCGTCTACGCTGTTTATCTAATCTTGTGTGCTCTACCGTACATAGGTGGCGGTACCTGGTTCACTTTCTTACAAATCTGCATCAATCATTTGAGATTTTGTTGAGGTATCTTTTGCTATTTATTTTCGTTTTATCTAATCGAGGTGAACCCGACCGTTTTTTGTGCGATAATTATGCTTTGTTTGAAATCGTAAGTAGAAAATCGAAAAGTAGTAATAATGAAAGAATCAATGCTAGAAAAACTCTGAAGAAGTCAATTGTATTACGGTGGGCTTTAGTTAACGCTTTAGTTTCTGCAAAACTACACTGAACATTAAATTTACCTTTCCCTGATGTAGCCATACAAGCGAAATACATGAACTGATACATTTTTAATTCCATATCCCGTCACGAAGAAAGTAGATGGGGAAATATTTAATCAAACCCTTTTAGTGGTTAAGTGTAAGACCGTCTTATAACGAAGCAATTTCGTACTATTTGCAGCAGAAATTTGTAATGTTTGAAGCTTCCAAAAAATGGTCCAATGGGTCTCTTTCTCCGTAAATTTAAGTATACCATAACTATAGTCATAGCAGAACTATTGCTAGTTACTTTAAGCTAAGATCGAAAAGGCTTGCTAATGTGTCTCAGGTTATCTGGCTTTCATATTGCCAAGGTATCATATACGATCCAAGCAACAAGCGATGTCGCGATCATTCTGACGTCGTTTAGGTTTTATTCCTACTGTGCTTCCTACAGTTCAGATAAGATAAGAGGATGTACTATTCAATCCGAACTCCGTTTTCTTCATTCCCTCGTTTCATCTGGCCGACACTCGGCCTCACTCTTGCTATTAGTAAATTAGCTCTTCATCAGCTGTCAATTATAAGGCGGTCCAAAGGTGTCACGATGGATGATGAGGCATTACTGATGAGAGAGCGTGTCGTATAACTCACTAGACATCGGTCGGAGACGGCAGTTGCGATCCAGTTTTTTCCTGGATTGGGTGCGTGGGATTGGAGCTTCGGTTAATTATCGCTTTGGTCAAAATCACACGTGTGAGTGTGCAGTTGTAACAGGAACTAACAGGAACTAACAGGATTACAGAAGATGGGAAAGCTCGACTCCAGCTGTAAGCACTTATCTAAGATGATCTCACACGAGGACCATCACGCAGATCGGTAAGTTGAGCATGTTCAATAGTATGATGATGCTTCTGTGTTAAGGATTTCAACTGACAGAAATATCGTTTTTCTTCTGGAGTATTTGGATTTATGAGTGTTCAGTGTAGAATAAAATGTAGCTTGATAGCTGCATATCGATTAACCTTTACATGGCTGGCTAACCAACTAGGTAGTATCAATTGGTCTAGTAAACCTTTATATACCCGATATGACCATATAGGTCATTACGCCGAGCAAAAAGAATTTACAATATTAGCGTGTTTACACGGTTATTTGCTTTTTTCTTGTCATGCAATCTTATCCCGACATCATGCCATTGTTTATCTTGATTTGCAAATACCTCAAGTAATTTATAATAGTGTTACCCGGTCAAGATTTACAGTCATCGATCGGCGTTAGGTTAAAGAATCGACAGTGAACAGTAAACATGAACGTATTAAAGACAGATTAGTTTGCCAGTCGGTATGTTTTTAAAGTGCAAACAAAGCAAACACTTATAAGCCACTCCTGAGTGGTTCTTAGTGGTGCAATAAGTGCATTGCTCTTGCTTTTCTCCCTCCAAACAAAACTATTTTCAGGTTTTCATCCAACTTTAAGAGTGTGATCAATAGCCGCAGATAGTGTATTCTCATGTTCGGTGAGTGTATTGTGCTGTTGTGTTTTCTTCTCTGTGATTGAACCCTTCAACTGAATTTGATTTTTTTCATGCCTTGTTATTGTTCTTTATGGTTTTTTCTTAATGAGGAAATCAATTGAAAACACCGTGCTGCAGAGCTTGTTGTTGCGTGTTTGCATTGCATCGATGTGGATTCGGCTGTTTTTATGAGGAATCTTTCGTAAATGCTACGAATGTTTAGTCGTCCTTACCTTGATTTGCTGTCATCGCTGTCCGTTTATATGCGCATACACGTTTGTAAGATTCTATGAATTTGAATTTCGAAGCTTCCTACAAGATTTAAATATGGAGTATGGTTGTATTTCTTTTTAGACCTGTTCGCGTTCTTTTCTATTATTTCATTTATGCTCACGTCATGAAGCTTTATAAAAAATCCAAAAACCGTTGCTCCAAATGATCCGTGGTACGGTAAGCAATCATTGGAAACATAAATTCCATGAGCTGATCACGGATCGGGTTGAAATCCGCTGATTATGCTGCATAACCAATCAAAAGAAATCCAAATTTATTCACATAAAAAAAACCTGAAAAAGTTTGCGTAAAATAATATGCAATAGGAGAAATGAACATAAATAAATTGGCAAATCCTTCTATAGATTATAGCTATAGAGGATGTCTTATGTAAGGATGGTTAGGTTCATTTTACGCGAAAATGGTGCTGAGTTTATGTTGAGGTCAAGTTGATGAGGCTCAAGATTTATAGATTATGGTATAGAAACCTCCTTTCAGTATAGGTAAGTGGGTGGAAGCGATGCGATATGGATCAACAAATAATAACGAATTATGGAATTACATTTCAGCGGGACGCTTTGCCTTTGTAGACTTTGTACGATAGCATCCGGATCGTGGATCCTTTGTAGCATTGTGGAAAAGGTTCTTTATCGGCATTGTTACTATTGAAAATAAGGTACATTCTTACATTCATGCGATGTAGTAATGAAGAAAATACTGTGTTGGAAATAGCAAGAAATGCTGTTTATATTCCATTCAGATTTTAAACTTTTTCAATTGAGCACTTGTAGGAAAACAAAATTTCACGCCAATGACACAACAGTCGTTTGGGAATGTGTTGTTTTCTATTGTTGAGTTTGTTTTTGTTATCTATTGGTTTTCTATGAGTGGAATCGAACGCAACTGCTTCGACGCGTGCCGACAAAACGCTGTGAACATGAAAGACGGCGAACGTCGGTGATTTTCGGTTGGTTTCTTGGAAGTTACTGAAAAATATGAAGAAGAATATACTTTACCGCAGTGGAAATAAGATGAAATTTGTTCACCTTTATCAATTCAAGAACCTTTGATGTAGATGTCATTAGCAAACGCAAAATCATTACAAACAAACTTATACAAAATATACAACATATCCGTGCCATTTTGCCAATTTTACTCCCAATCTGTAGGCACTACACGAGTTGTATTTACTTTCACCGATTCCTTATGTTCTTTACATACCTAAGATGTACATCCATTCGGTACAATTAAATGAGATATTAGTGAGAGTGTTTGTTGTGCCAAACTATGGCAAACGCGAATAAAACAGCGATTGACACACAATAAAACCAAAAAACATTTAAAATGAATTTCTAATTAGACCAGTACAAGACGGACTATCCTGTTGAATACAAGTCACGGAAACCAGAAATGGCAGGCCAAGACTTATCGAGGTAGTAGTGTCATGCTAGAAAAAAGACGCTAGGAACTTGTTTTTTCAATTTTTTCATTCATAAAGAACGGCCGAAATTTTCTGATGAACAAGTCACAAGGAAGTAAATGTCGTTACGTTTTCTTTATGGTGTAGAAAGGAATTATTTGTTATTCAAAACAAAAAATTGAAACTGAAATTCATTTAATAATATTCATTGTATCGGCGCCGGGCCTTCACACCTAATCTCAATCGGACCGTTCTCCCATAGCATGGACTGACTAACCTGCTATGTGGTAAATAAAGTCTAATAAAGGCCGTGATACAAGGACAAAAAAACATCCATGAATATTTCGCGTCGCTTTGTAAAAATTGTTATTTTTTATAATTCTTACTAAAACGATTACTTTCGCTAAGTGAATCGATAATTTCGATCTGTACTGGAGGCAATGAAAATGCTGGAAACAATTAACATTACGTTAAGATGGCGTGTTCATACACATTTATTTGTTTTTTTTTTGTTTTTTTTTTGTAACGATTCTCTATGCTTGGTCATTTCAAGCTTTTTGTCAGATTAGGCGCACGAAATATCGCGATATCCTAAAAGACTAGTCGGATTGTGCGTGATTGCACGGTTTGTTTTCATATAAACACTCACGGTTTAATTGTGCGCAAAATTAAAGCCAAATTCAATATCTGAAATTAATTGATTTGTTTCCACAAAACTCCGTAACTGCGCAAACAGTTTAATGATAACGGTAAGCAAAAAAATGATGCAAAGTAAGGTTGTACAATTTATGTTACTTTAGCTTAATTTTATGCTCTTCGGACTTGCTTGCGGTACGGTTCAGAAAAGGACGTAGCTTCCGTATAACCTAAGATGATGAAAATTTTATTGAGCATCATAAAGCCGGATTGGTAAGCTTTAATCGAACGTAAATACTTCCAGAGAGAAACTATCTCATATTGAAACGCTACGAAACGAAAAATGATTCTGCGAGTATCTAGATAAAACCTGTTCTTGTTTCTGGAAAATAGCATCAAACAACGCAAAGGCAAACGCTTATGTGGGAAAAAATATATTTTCTGCACAAAACACGGAAGAAACAAGGAGGTGTTATTCCACTTCCAGCACGGTCGAATCAACCGTAATCTCCTAATCCGGATTGTTTCTTTGCTCTTTGCTCGGACGCAGCACGGAAAGTAACATAATTGTACTTACAGCATTTGCGATTATCCACTGGTCCGCCTTCTCTTGAGTTCTACCGCATTGTGATGCATGAACAACCGTACTCCTCAATTAATTTACTATTTCTCGGACTAAAACTTATTCTTCTGTTATAAGAAATGTTCTGCAGCTTGTTTAGTTTTTTATTCGATACAATCATATAATCATCATGAAGCCATGTATTATATATAATTATTTCTTGTTGTTGGGCGTTTGTAAAAATGAGTCAATGGGAAACACTAAATATTTGGTTTTACCGGTTTTCATTCTCATCTTACACTCCTCAGTTCCAATTTGTATATATAGTACACGTTTGCGTGATTTGGTTGCCAAACGTTTGCAAATTTCTTTTTGGGAGTTGAACCTCACAAAAAAATTCTAGGGTCATTCGTTTGATTAGCACCATTACTGCTCTTGTTCTTGAATCGGGTTGTAGGAATTTCTTTGTTTGTTTACCGGTTTGTTGATAGCAGGTGGTAGCAGCAGTGATTTGGTCACCCCGAAATAGAAGTACACGAGGAGCTTGAATACAAAGTGTAGATTTGGTACGTGCTGATGCCTCGCCTTTTTACCATACGACGGCATGTTAATCGTCGTTTGTTGGACTGTGTTTGAAGGCTCGTTGGCCATGGTAAAAGGTGGTTGTGCGCCTGTTCGGCATACGAACTAAGTTGAAAAAGTCACTTTCGATTTCAACTTCTGCTTACTCGAAGGAGCATCCGTACCGTTCGTTTTTATTTATCATCATTTTTTAACCTTCATTGAGGTCAATTAAATGGGCTTAGGACTTACGATGACGGAGAACATTCATCTGCTTCTTCGCGTTAATTAAATAGCCTCCTCTTGACATATGATGATTGCCAGTGCGTATTGCTTGGCTATGAAATGGGCATGCATTTCTGGTTCGGAATGTGAACGTCTGGCAATCAATTGATAGATAAATGGAACACAATTAACTGAAGGAGAAAATCGTAAAACAAGAAGCATGCCAAATGAAATGACTAACAGTTAAAGTTATCATCAAGAGAGGGCGTTTGCGTTTGTAGGAGCTAATTTGTTCGAAAGCTTTCGAAGTGCTTTTTCGAAGAATTACTGGTAGAATGAACATCACGTGAACACAAGCGTAGTTTTCCCCCATCTTCACTCAATTCATTATCATTCAAACGTATTTGGTAAAAATGGAACTCAAAGTTCCCTTTGGAGAGTTCATGGAGGCGCCTGGTATTACGAGCATTTTTCTTACATTGATGAGAGGTATAGATTAAATCGTGCTCGTAGTACCTAACGTTTCTTATTTACGTATTCCATGCGTTAGAGTAGTTAAAGCTGA
>AXCM01005277.1:0-19234 GCA_000473375.1 Anopheles culicifacies | reverse complement strand
AAAAAATAGTCTTTCTTATGTATAATAGGGCAAAAAAGGCAAAATGTAAAGTTTTTCAATTGTTTCGTAAAATATCTGAAAGAGAGATCCCACCCGCCAAGAATCGATCGTTTTGCAATTCGAAATTAACGATCATCGCTTCCCAAAACAATACTCTCCATGTTTATGGCGCAGCACAATGAAATGCGCCATAACAAAACTACAACTGAGTTTCACATCCCAAGCGTTACAACTGTGTGACGTTTGCAGGAAGCTCATTACGAAGAATAAAAAAACCCCATTCGCATGTATGTCACAGTCGGTAGCTGATTACTTAATTGCAACCCCCCTCCGTTCGGAATGTATTTCCAGCACAATGTACTGCCGTCGGGTGAATGCACGGGACACGGGTTGGATGATGCAATTAATGCACCGATGCCACCGATACCGCTGCTCACGCCTGCAGCATCCGGCCGTTGAGTTTCGTCTCGTTTGAAGTCGGGCCCACCAAACTGATCGCCTTTAATGCACTATCGAACCGAATTACCACACACACACACACACTGATGTGGAATGGAAAACAACAAAACGAATGAAAAGTGAAGCATTGTAACCGTACGGGCAAACAGAAGAAGAGAAAAAAAAACATGCCCCAAAAGTAAACACTGTGCCAGGGATTACGGCGGGAACGTATACAAACCGCCGAAAGCGCCAGAAGCGATTACATTTGCTGCAGACTACCACCACCACCGCCACACATACACTCATTAGCCGGAGAATACACGACGAGTACACCCAGATTTACTCCCTTTTACTGGAGTAACAACAACGACCAGGAAAACATAAAGGAATCGATCCGACAGCCAAGCATTGACGCCCTCGAGACATATTGATGCGTGTCCTCTTTGCGTATCCTTTGTGAAAATTAAACCGCTTCACGATTACCGTATCCGTTCCTTCCTTTCTTTTTTGGTTGGTTGGTTGGGAGTTGTTGTTAAGCAATACAGGTCCTCTATTGAGTCCCGGGCATGCCCAGGTCCGCCTTAATCCTGACTACAAATCCAGCTTGCAGTTATTTTCCCTTTTCGCTCTCATCTCCTGAATGGGTGCAACTCAATCGACCTCGTACTGTTGTTTGCTTCTGTTGTTTTGTTCCCTGTACTCATGCTGTTGTTGTTTGCATTCGACGATACGCTTCTGGTGCGTTTTTGTGCGTTACCCGTTTTGCTCCTTTGCATCCTTGTTTTCTTCTATTCTTTTGCCTTCTTCAAGAGTTCTAGAAGAGTTTGTGCTTGTTTCTTTTTATTTCGTTGTTGTTCTATTTACTTTACAAACAATACAAGAGCTCCTACAGCAAAGCACTGCAGTTGAACTGTACACGAACTCCTTAAGCATTTTGTCTCCAGCGTGTTTTGAAGATTATGCTACGCATCAGTCGTTTATGCTCAATTGAACGGCTGATGACATTTTCGTAAACCGGATTCCCGAACAAATGTGTATTGTTTGTCGTTTAGTTTTGATTGCTTTGTTGCTGCTTGGTGCCACTGGTGCACGATAATGTCACCTGTGTGACCTAAAGCTTCGAAGAAACGCTCAATTTGCACGGATTCGGCAACGGGAAGGTTCAAAGCGAGAGAGAGCGACACAGAGTTTCCTATTGCCAGATCCTTTAATGAGATTAGTTTGAAGCGCAAGCTTGTCGTCAGTTTGCCTTTATCCTGCGGCTTATCCTGTGGCGCATCCTCCGAGGTGTTTCTGTACCCTTTCAGGTATGTATCATCCTTTCACAGATGGCTTGTTTTTTTTTTTTTTTTGTAGGAAAAGAGTTTATTTTTGTAAAAATAACAAATAAATGCTCACAATGAGTAACATCTGACATGAGTAATTCGTATCACAAGAGCAAAGTCGTATTAACAAATGTAAAGGAAAACTTTACAGCAGAGATTATTAATGAAGAGAACAGGCAGGTCATATTGCTACATAATCTGTTTTTTCTTGAGTTTAGACATTAAGATGGTAGCTCACCTTATATCTCAATTATATTTCTAATTCTTCATTACAAATTAATCTTTCCTTTGCTGGCTTCACTCCATTCCATGTCCATCTACCCAACTATGATGCTTTCAATGATTACTAATAAATAATAATAAAAGCCATAATCCTGAAATTTGGTCTCTAAGCCACTTTCAAGGCTAAGTTGCCCGGTGTCATTCTGCGGACATGATCAGCCCACCACTAATCGAATAGTATAATTTGGAGAACAGTTTTGGATGTTAATAATAGCTAACATAATCAGGAGTAACCTTCAATTTAAATTATTATTTAAAATAAAATTCAAATTTCTATTTGGTTTTCAATTATCTAAAATAAAAGATCAATTCACCATTTATATTTAGATATATCTGTAAGAATTGGCACACGGAGTTTCTAAGTATGAAATTCCAATAACAACGATTAATCAAATGCATTTATTGTACCAAAATGATTCCTCAAGAAGACTAATTGTTTTATTACAGCGAATTTATAAAGAACCTTCTTTAAATCTTTCTTTAAATTGTCCTCTCGGAGCGCCAATTTGACTTTCATCAAATTTTTGTCGTAATAGACAAGGAAAAGTTTCGTAATTTGTATCAGAAAATCTAAACAGTGCCAGTGCTTAAGTATATAACAACATTTTCCCTAATCGACTCAAACAAAACATATCCAAAGTGAAGCAACAACAACAACAAAAAACAGAAACAGAAACACACACACAAACAACAAGTACACAGGCTGCTGAGGTTCATTTTATATCGTACCGCTTGCTGCGTACACCAGCGCCGACGGGAATGAGGAAGAAAACTTTTTCCATCCCACCTTCTCCTCCTCCTCCTCCCCCTCCTCACGGAATTCCTTCCCATCGAAAAACTCATCCTTCGCCGAACACTTTGCCAAGTGTAAATCCAACACCGTAAAGCACACCGTGCGGTTTGCCGTTGCCAAACAAAATTTTCCTCACACCCACGACTGCTCGAGGGGGAGGAGGGAGGGGGCGGGAGAAGAAGCCAGCGCTGAAGGGTGAAGAAAAGACCTCCGCACCACTTTTGATCACAACTTTCTCGTAATTATGGTCGGGTGAATGTGTGTTTTTTTTTTTGCTTACGATGGCCAAATGCTTACCATGTGTGAATGTGTGAGGGAGCAAAGAGAAAAGCTGACAGCAACCATAGCAACCATGGCAACCATTGGTTGAAGTTGGGTATGATGATCGTGAGGTGATGCACGCTAACAGCATTGTGTGTAATCAGCAAAGTATTACCATCCACTGTGTACGTGTGTGTATGTGATGCTGTAAGTGATGGTTTATGGAAAGCTTTTCGCAACTTCATCCACAACGGCGCTGAATTGGGACGGAGGAATGAAGTGAAGGAGTTAATCCTACTTTTATTACTTCCATCACCAGGCGCCTCCATCAAATAAATTCTCACTCGTTCCACGTGCTTCTAGCGCTTCGTATCTCAACCATTCGCTCGCTTTCACTCACACAACCATGGTTGTGTATTGTTCATTTCCCACCTTCCCACCCACACACACACTAAATTACCAAATTGGATAGAAAGGGGAGCTAAAAGATGAAAGAAACACCCAAAAACACGGGACGGTTGCGCTGGATGCGGACGGACAGCGATGGATTAATTGAACTAAATGAAAAGCTTTTAAAACACACGTTTACCCCGGGTGAGAGAACCCCGGAAAAAGACCTCCCCATTTGGTATGGGCATCGTTGATATACATGAGCAATTTTGTCACCGACCGGAATGAATGTTCCTCCCAACATATATCGCCCAACTTGTGCTGTTGATAATGCGCAATTTTGTACGAGTATTCCTTTGTGTTTGTGTGTATATTCATGTGTGTAAAAGCCAACACTCTTAGGCTTGGGAAGATGAAACATTGTAACCATATTGTCCTATCGCCATCATCATCATCATCACGACAGCAAACCGAAACAAAGACGTTGCAAGATTGACGCCATAGAGTTGGAAACCTTCTGAATAATGCAGCATCCTAATAAGGATGCTATCCCGAGTGAGTTAAGGACTGAAGAGGGAAAGACATCATATATACATATATGCACAAGGATGTGTGTCCTTCGGTACATAAGACACTAGCGTCACATTGTCCCCAACTGCTGCTGAAGTTATACAACAGTAGAATACCAACAAAAAAAAGTATATATAGGAAAAAGACACTCTCGTCCACTCAGCTTTCAACGCTAGCCTAGTGTCATTGATTTCAATTTCGATTTCAATCATCTCTCGGTGGGACGCATACACACAGGGAAAATGCCAGAAGCTGTGACAAATAACTCCCATTGCTTAATGCTGTTTTGCTCATCTTCTAACGCTCGAACGGAAAGATGACGCAAATGTCCATCACTGCGGTGTATGTGTCACCATGACGGTAAGTTGTACGTGTGCTTGGTGTTCTTATATACACACATACAAACACGTATCCTGGTTCTGGTGTGTTCGTCTTACTGTCTTCCATTTTTACTTTCGACGTCAAATGAAAAGCACCCCTCCATGGAAAAGCAATTCCTCACTCTACGCGAGTTGTGAAAAGACGGTAACGCGCGTAACAGAGCGAGAGCGGAAACGTCACCCGAGTCGTCGTGTACGCCGTGGGATGAATATGTGTGTGCCGAAAAAGGAAAAGGAGCAATCAACTTCCGAGAACGAGAAGCGCAGGTCAATCTCAACCCACCGGCTCGAACGAAATGGCCAGGGGAGGAAATGGGAGCGGAAGCGAGCGAGCAAGAGAGAGCGAGAAGAGGGACGAGCAACATAAACATAATGGCGTTTGCCTTGAGGGTGACACAACACGCCACCGTTATGCGCCATCCCTGGCTGAAGGGTGCGACTTCCCCGAACAACACACACCGACGGCTCAAGTCAAACAGAACCGACCAACCAACGAGCGACAACGCTAACGTCTCTCTTGCAACCTCCCACCCCCCTCCCCTCCCCTCAGGGGACAAACTTTGTGCCACACGGCACAATGTATGTGTGTGCGCTCTTCTTTATTCCCCCTGCCTTATTCCCCTTACCAAACACCCGGATTAGAGAGCTGGAAACCGGATACTAGGGGTGAAATCGGGGAAGGAAAAAAAAGGAAGTGAAGCGTGTTGGCGTAAAGAGAACCGCACCGAAATAAAGAAGGGAAAAAAAACAAGCGGACGAGAATAAAAAAAAGGACATTCCGTTCGGTTCGGTAAAGCACAAAGTACGTCAAGCGATGGGAAGGAAGCAAACAATAAAAAAGGAAAAAAATGTTGTACCACAACCAAAGAATGGCGTTAGTATGGAAAAAAAGGTGGTTATAATTTTTGTAAAAGACCACACAGGTAAATCGAAACTAAAAATACTAAAACAGCAAAAAATTCCTAACAAATGTGAATAAATATTAAGTTAACACAAAAGTAACAAAAAACAACCAACAAACGGGTAATATGAAAAGAAAAAAACGTAACACAACTCAAAACATGAAAACAATAAATGAAAAAAAACACAAACAAGGTATAAAAAGAATAAACAAAAAAAAGGGAAATGGTTTGTTCAAGATATATAAAATGGAAATAAAACATATCAACACCATTCAGTATCATAATTATGATAAATTGTTTCTTTTTGTTTGCTTTATTATTATGAATTATGATTGTTTCTTTTTGTTTGCTTTTCTATTGTACTTCATTTAAACTTTTGTTTATTGTTTACATTTATTATTCCAAATTTCTTTGCATTTTCTCCTCTTATTTCTATGTTTTCATTTTCACATGTTTTTTTTCAGACTTTTACAACCATTTTACACAACATTAAAGCGGACAGACAATTTTGTTCGCCCCAAAACTTTCTCTACCGTGTCATCGTTTCGATGCGTTTGCATAAATTTCCTACAGTTAGCTGCTCTTTTTGCGCTTCCCTGATGCGGCAGTACGGTAGTGACTGTGCTAAAATATTTACCAGATAAATAAATGCGACGCGGCGCTATCGCAGTCACCTTTGCCGCGAATAAGCCGAAAGTACACTTCTTCCTCCTCCTTTCTCGTCCTTGCTTGCTTGTCCACTTCCATCCATCTCTTGTGGTGCTATGTATCCCCAGTGTATTAGAGGGCGGGGAAGGGAAGGGAGGGGAGAGGGGACAAGCAAGCAACACGATACCAACCAACAAACTAAGCAAACATGGCAGCAACCCACCCGAAAAGGAACGCCCGAACGCTTGACACGTTGAGTGTGTTGCTATGGTGACACAACCGACACCAATACATACGCGCCCGAGCCTCCCACCAGCCCATCCTTGTCGAGCGTTTCTGCACTGCTCATCCCGCCGTGCTGAGAGTGGGTGGCTATGGTGGGTGGATGGATGGGAGTGGGCGTGAAGTTAATGCTGTGTGTTGCTAGAATGAAGAGAGAGAGCAGAAGGGGGGAAAAACAAGCATCCTTTATACAACCACGCTGCGGCGGCACTGAAGCTCACGGATTCACAGGAGTGCTATTCAATTTACGGGCGCATCCTTCCGTGACAGATTTTTTTTTTGTCACTCCCACTACGTCCGGGGTGACTCATGCTTGATTGCGGATGGAGTTTTCTCAACGGTTGGCTTGCTCGTCAGCATATTTTACGGGTTTTACGGGACTTTCGATCCATTCTCGAAATTTTGTATTAAAATAAAAGAACCGCTCAGGTAAGCTTAACTAATGATTTCACACATTAAAAGGTGCAACAAAAGCATGGTTGTGTTAAATATATAATCTGTTACGGCTTTCATTAAAAAGGATGTTAGGATCAGGTCCCAAAACCACGCAATATCAGAGCCTAATCTTTAGTTCCTTAAACCACCGACAACTTTACGGACAATTTGTGGTGGCTTTCACTTTTACCACGAAGGTTTAAAATGTCCTTTTTTCCGTAAGGAAGAGCCTCATCAAAAACCACACCAATCAAACTAGTTTGAGGCTTCTGAAGGACAGCATAAAGTCTTCTTTTTTACGATAATTCTGAGCTCCTTCTTTAAGTGTTCTTTTTATAAAGCGTTTAAAGGAAATAAAATGTTTTTTGATGAAATATCCACAATCCGCTTCCCAATTCCAGAAGAACAACTGCCGTCCCTGACAGTACACTTCAGTATTAATTGTAACTCAATTTGGGATAACCTTTTGCGAAGGAAAATTGCATTACGGAACGGAGATGTATTAAGGCTCTTTGCTGTTTTTTCTTCCTTCCGAAATCTGGTCCCAATCAAAATACCTATCTGTCCCCGTTAAGTGTAACGTATTAATTCTTTCAATTCCACCACGGTGTATCATCTTACAATCTGCCACCCGACAACGGGCTATACACCCTTTACCCCCCGGGGTAATTGCTCCCGAGGGACAGTTACCAAGATGCCGACGCTTAATGAGGAATTAATAACGATATCTCCATTTCGACTCCGAACCCGCTCCATCTTGATTGGATTTGATGAACCATTGGGAAAAAGGATTTCGTTAAGCCATTTCAGCTTCAGCCGCTTGGTTTGCTTTACCTTTGAGTACAGTATCCTTTGCAACTTGAGTGTCCAAAAGACCACAACACGGACGCGGGTAATGGGAAGATGCCCAATGTGATAAAAAGCTGCCAACGACGGCCACCGTACGTACGTACTGGCCACATCCACTTCATCAACGCATCCACCAACGACCGACACAATGTTTACGCCCCTTTGAAGTAGCAGACGGGTGCCACTCTTCAAAGGGATGATCCAAAATAATAATAACGGCTTTACATTATCCACCGATGTCACCGGGGACGGTGCCGTGTAGTAAGAATGTGACTCGGCATGACGCTCCGTACGATAAATAGCCCTCGAGGAACGACGACCAGTGCACACAGAGAGCATCCCTAACATTTATCGAGCACATTGGCTGGCAGGATGTGTCAGGTCCACAGCCACCAGGGAACCACCGTGACTGCCGTGACTGCCGTGACTGCTTCTAATCGACGGCACATTCTGGCGACAGCGTTTGATTGCGATCCGGAGTGCGATCCGGGGCGATGATGACTTCCCTTCGCCAGCTCTGCACCACTCCTACGTACGTACACGCGGTCGGTTGGCCAGCATTACTAAAAGCACCATTCACCATTCTGGCGATGCGATTCCGGTGAGCGGTGGGAGAAAATTGCTCACTACTTCAAAGTGGCAAATCCCCTTTTCAATTTTCTAACGGAAGATGAAGGATAAAATTTTAATGCCCAAGCATAACTCAATTTCGTCGTCCCTTTGCTCGTTGGCGACCGTCACACTGTCACGGCTGGCATCGATTTGGAATCTTTTTATGCCGTAAGGGGGAACGGTTTCGTTCGTGGAAAATGGATTCACAATCGAATCATACGAACGAACATTATCTACTGCTACTTCCGATCGTAGGCTCGTAGCGAAGGATGGAGACCTTTAAGTCGAAAGCTGACCATTAGACGTTTACGATGGGGTGGGAAAGAGTGCAAGAGCAATAACAGCAATTTATCAATCGACTGAAATCGACATGAAAAAATGTACATTTTTTTCGGTTTCTGAGCTTTGGAAAGGAGTGCGTTGGTGCTGATTACTAGACGTCGATTGCGCAAGATGGATTATAAAAGAAAAATAGAACCCTTTTTAAGCTAATAATGAAAATAAGTGCAATGATTCCCAGCTTATTCTTAAAACTCATTGCAATTTTAAGCGACGTACTGGAAAATAAGCAAATTTTGAAAAACTGTTATCAAAAGCGACATCTATTGGGTTGTAGCGCAAGCAGTTCGGGCGGGATTTCAATAGTGAACCCAAACTGGTCATTTTATTCGTTTAATTCCTACAACAGCGATGGAAGAGGATGGAAATTAATCGTACTTACGTATTGGTACGCATTTATCAAACGTTCTTCACGGCATGCAACCTTGATATTGAACCAAAAAAGAGAAATGCTTTGCTACTGCTATCACAACGAGTCTCTTGCTCTTTTCTTTACAAATCAGGAAATGAAAATGTTTTCATTTTTTTCACACATCGTTCGGCGGGACGTGCGTTTAGATGTTTGCCGAAAATGGTCACCATCTTGTCGCGAATGATCACTTCGAACACGGAATCATTTTTCGGTATGGCTGAAATAGTAAAAACGTATATTTTATGACTAGTTGTACGAAGGGCTAATGAGATCCGTTTACTCACTGCGTAGTTTGTTGTCTTTCGATACCATTTTGAAGGTTCCCTTCGTATCCAGCACTACGATTCCTTTCATTCCAACTACGCTGGATTGTTTCGACCGAACGATGTGGATTTTAGCGCCATGATAGTCTGCCTTCAGTAAGCCAGCACTGTGGGAAGATAGGAACAGTAATAACACACAATTGTAGCACACAACACAAGCCGCAGAATCATTAACTTACACGATCGTATTGTATCTGGCTTCAGTTACGATCGGTATATCATCCATTAATCCCGCTAGGGACGGGATTAGGGTATCATAATATCCACACCACATCTTATGCAGCTTCAATGCATCTTCATACCTCACCGTGTCGGGAGGTAAAGCGTACAGGCCCAATTCTTTAACTTCCTTTCGCGAAAGTTTCTTTCTCTGTTTTGGTTTTTCGGTTTGTTTTGCTTTAGGTTTTTGCTTGCAAGACAGGCTTAAAAAGTGTTTCGCCGAATATATGCAATCTTCTCGTTCGTCCGGTTTCACCAGATTGCTCATAAACGTATTCTTCTTTTCTGAAAATAGTATTAGCGAAAGATTAGCCTTTAAATGTAGTAAAATCTATATAAAGCCGAGATTTACCTTCCATGTTGAACACACGTGCGGCTTTCTGTGGGTTTGTTTGGATGCATTGTTTACAATATTTGACATTTGGTCGAGGGCTCGTACCGCTGTAAGAAAACCTCGCGGCACCAAAGGCCACACACACAATCACACAATGTTTGTTATTCTTTTTCATTCGCTTCAAAGGAGACGTTGAAAGCAATAGTTTCACCTCGTTGTTTAGCGAATATTATTTATATTATTTAATCCATCTAATGAAAAATGTTTTAATTTGTTTATAATTCCAGTTCGTTAATTCTAAAAGTTGATGTATCAAAACCCAGTAGTCTCTGTCATTTCCATGACATTCAGGAGACTCGTAGCAATCTCTCCGAGTTGTTTGTCCGGTGAATTCTTCATCGTTTTAATCATTGCCCAGGGAATCTGAAGGGAATCATATGAATAGCCTGTTTGCGTAACAATATAAACCGCAATCCGCTAGCCTTACCTTCTCTGGCAATGCTGAAGGTATCCCAGCCTGAAGGGATGTACTCAGTAGTCGATAGATAATGGCCACACCAACGGCTACCACGTCTGTAGGATCATTTAAGCTCAAAGTACGGAGGACACAGCTGACAAACTGTTCCTCGCTCAGCATGAAATAAGCAACCGGATCCTCCAGCGACATGTTGTACGCGAACGTTAAAACCATTCGTTTCATGAAACGAAAATGAAGAAAGCTCCATCGTTCCTGATCCAGTACCATCTTTTTCATGAGCTGCACCACCTCTTCTTGTTGCGCGAGAAATGCTCTACCCTCGGCGAATGCGGCCAAGTTGGTCAATGCTCCTAGTACCGATATTACAAATACGTGTTCCATAGATTGCAGTGGTGGTAAGTTACTCTCATAGGCCAGCAAAAACGAATCAATTATGCCCTTCGTTAAGGCACAATACTTTTGCATTGTTTCCGGTGCTTGTATTAGCATTTTCACATTCGCTTGGCATTTGAAAGATTTCCATACGATTTCACCCATCACGGAACCTATTTTGATCATTGCTTGGTATTGTCCTTCGTACAATCTAAGAAGAAAATAAAAATCTGTAATCGATGAACGAACAAACCGCGCATTCTCAACCGAATACTCAACTTTTTGTAATGATTTGTCTGGTTCGTTTTTTCCTCCACCTGTCGCTCCAGCAAGGCAATCTTTCTCTCTGCTTTCAACGCTCGTTCCTTCCACGACAAAGACTTGTCGTCCGCCTCCTTTAGCTCTACGATTAAAACAAATCTACTTGTTGTACGTTTTCCATACCAGGAACCAACTCATACTTACTGGATTCCAGCAAAGGCACACATTTCTTCGTCACATAATGCAACATCTTCCGGTGGCGTTGAACAGCTATTTCCATCTGCTTACATTCTTTCTCTGCTTCTGCCATCATAATTTGTTCGCAAATTCGACGGGATGAAATAGAAAAGTATTGCTTTGCTTCGGAACGAAACCGTGCAGTTCAATCGTGCGAGTTTCTGCTGAAAACTGAACCGGTTCATAACCGCATGGAAACAGCTCAATTTTGTCGTTGCTGACATTTCTTTTGTCAGTGTTTTGGTTCATAAAATAATAAAATACATAACAAAAACTCAAATGATTGCTGTTTGATTGTTTTATATGCAACTAATCACACAATTTGCAATTGTTCTAGTATGCTAGCGATTAAATTTAATTTTCATTCCGCTCTACCCTGTACGGGGCTAATTTACAGTGCTGAATCTTGTAGTATAGATGCAGTTTGACAGCTTACCTGTCACAACAAACATGGCTATTCAGCGAAGCAAGCAGAAGGACGGATAAACATTGGAAAAGCTAGTTTTAAAATGTGTTACGTGTTTCTAGCCGGCAGTAAGGAACATTTTAGTGTTCATTCCAGCGAGACGTATTCGTACAGGAGGGTCTAGAACGCATAAACTTCGTAAACCAACCGTAACCGTAACGCCATACAAGCCGACCATACCGACATCATCAATCGCTGGAGCGCGGTAACACGGTGGAAGAAAGTGCGTGCAAGCAGAAGGAAAATTGGTCCGTTTTGTGCAAGAAAATCCAGACAGCTACAGTTGGATGGTAGCTGACGTATCGCATCATTTGCACAAAACTTTCTCCCATTCGCTCGGCACTTCGGAAGTCCGTCCGGCTGGCGTCAGGGCAAGATTGAATCGTTTGTTTACGTACGTACCTGCTAATGTGTCTGGCGGGTGGTGGTAGTCGGTCTACCTGGTGGTAAAGGAAGGAGGCAATCAGCGAAGAATGCAGTCACCGTTGCTGGAAACAAGTGGCGCTCGCGGGAAACGATAAGCAAGTGATCAACAGAACGATTCCACCCGTAATATGTGCAACGATAGATACCCGCGTACCGGACAGATGTAAAGTATCGCATCAAGGCCGCGACAGAAATACCGTACCGTATTGAATCTAGCGAGAAACAAAGTATTCTACCCTGACACCGTACATTATGCTAGTGAGCATTTGATTGCAAATCGTCGTTAAATTCATCATAACCGGATTGTGCCACATTTTAATGCACACTAATCATGGATAGCAGTGAAGCGACAGGAAGCACAACCGTAGTACGCAAAGGTAAGTGAAAGTTGTCTTTTTGTGGTATTTATTGTGCTACTCTTTTCAAGAAACCTTGATCATCCTCATTGTGGAACGGGCTGAATTGGGGTCAGCGTCGTGTTAATTGCACGTTGCCATGAGCGAACTTACCGTAGACCGAATGAAAGGAGCGGAATCCAATACAAAGGGGCAATAATAATTGATGATCTTTCTGCAACAAAATGCTCCTGTTTGCTGCTGGCATTCATTTGGCACGCTGTCAAAGCAGAATCATTTAGAAAATCCAATAGCCCTCAGCCTAAACCACGGCTTATCAGCGTTTGTGTGGATACATTCGTTGTAGTGCGCCTATGCATCAGAGAGCTTACGGGAACGAATGTACTGGAATGATGCGAAATGTGCCCTTAGCTCGCTCCAGTTTCCAGTTCACTGATAAGCTGAAATCATAAATTACATCCACTTATGAAGTAAGTGTCCCCCACACCGCTACACCGAGCAAGTGGTACACTTTTCCATGCAGATTTCCTACCCCACTCGCCAGGTTGTTATCTCACCGGGTTGGTTATCTTGACTTGTCGTACCCCGCGTGCACAGAATTTTGCAAAACCTCCATGGGAGGTTATTCAATTGAAAACAAAAAAACAGACTCCCTAAAGCCCTTGAGTGCTACGTTGTTCATTTGGAGTAGATTTTTGTTGCGCTTCAAGTTTCAAGTGGTATGTCGTAGGGGTAGAATGGAAGATATATTTTACAAACAATTACCGTTCCTTTTTTCGTTCGCCGTTTTCAACCCATTATTGTTCTGCAATCGGTTATCAGTTGTCAATCAGCGTGAGTTTATTAATTTGTGTTGATTTAATGAGTGTAGGTCGTTCTCCAAACGCGGGAAATAAACCGACAATAAAAGTACATTTTTGATAATGGCGAATAAAGATTAGTATCGGCAAAAGGTTCAATTGAGTATTGTGGGAAACAAACTGCAAATGTAGAGTCGTAGCATTTTGCTTAAGGCACTGATAGCAAATAACGACTGATCTTCAGCACAACCTGTACGGACACGAGTTCATGCAGACCTTCTACGAATGAACTGACAGTCGAATGAACGACTGCTGCTGCTGTTTGCTTGCCGTGTCTGCGCCGTGTACGTAATCTGGTCTCTGCGATGTCCAAACCGTGCTCCATTGCGCCTTTGGAGCAGCGCGCGCTCGGGAGAAAAGTTGATAATCGCGCACCGAACCGCGCAAAAGGCGGAGAGTGTGTTTCAGTTTCTATTGACAACTGGATCCTAGCGGTTCAACACTTGTAGTCGCTGCCGGTGGCGTTGTATGTACGCGCATGCGAACGTGTCGCTAGTCCAAAGCAATCGTGCGATAGATCGGATGATCTTCGCAGCATCGTTCGAGTCAATGAAATTCGTTCGTTGTGTTTGAGTGGCGCTTCCTCTGGAGGCGAGAAATCGTGAATCGTTCGTGTGTACAGTGAATGAAACACGTGAATTTTCGTGCAATTTTCATCGACCTAGACGTGGGTCTGTTGTGTGCCGCGGGTGCAGAAAACGTGGTACCGAGAGGTGGCAGTTAGTGTGTTTTTTATTTCTAGACGCCACAGTTTTCGGCCGAGGTCATCTCCCGGCAGTGTATTCGCACGGCGGGAGTCGTGTGGTTTGTTCGTGTTGCAGGATTTTTTCGCAGTTTCACCGTAGGTGTCAATCAAGCAGATCAATTGATGCTGACCATGTCTTGTCGTCGATGGTCTTGTCTGTGGCATGCTATAGCAACAGTAGTAGAGCAAAACAGAGTACGGAAAGAAAACAAACATAAAGATCCAAGTAGCGGGTTCAGGAAATAATTCGAACAAAATACATACCTCGGTTGCTATGGAACCAACGGTGATCATCCTATTTTTGCCCATGTGTGTTGCAGCTTGTTGGAACGAAGATCACGGCGAAGGTAGGAGTGTCTGCCCAACGACTCCCTCACCTCTTGGACGGACGCAATGTTTTGCGATTCTCTTGATTGCGATCCATCCATCACATAATTTTACGAGAATTGTGTAACCGAATTTGGCGGTACTTTCTGCGATCGTGTGTCCCTCTGTGTCTTCCCCGCTGGGTTTGTTTTACCGCCATCATGGCGCACCACTCCATTAGTAATCGCATGCGGAATGTAAGCTGTGTGTATGCGTGTGTACACGCGCGCTAGGTAGAGAGAGAGCGTGTTGGTCTAGGTGGTCATGACTTCAGTTCGCTTCCTTGTTGTTATGCGTACCTCTTTGGGGGTAGGTGGGAGAATACACGATGCCACAACACACCGTCAGGTATACAGCCCATGGCTTTGCTGCCTACACATATCTCTCATTGCTCCGCGATTGTACACTTTGCCCGTCACAGCGGGGCTGCTTTCGGCAATGTTTTGGCTTCTGATAAGTTAACAAACCGACCATTTTGTGGTACCATATCCACCGCGTCCTCCGTGGGAGGGCGGGTCTGTTGCACTTTCGCTGTTCAAAGGCCACAACATATGAAATGGAGCGTTAAATGGACGCGAATGTTCCAAAAGCTCTGGTCGAGCGTGGTGGTGGTGTAATGGTGGCCATCTTGACCAGTACCTCTAACCTCAGCTTGCAATGTCTCCCGCTACCCCCTTGTATGTGATAAGGTGTGTGGTGGTGACCTGATCGCCGGCACATTCCCGAGCAGACACACCTTTCGGCTTGACGTTATGGAACCGTCCAGTCGAGGTAGGGGGGAGAGTCTTTCGCACAAGGAGTTTTGTAGGTCAGTGCGCAAAAATCGTCATCACGCCACGATCGTGATCGTGGTGGAACTACTCACGAACCTGCCTGAAACAAAGTGCCTGAACCACGATCCAACCGGAAGTGTGTGCAGTTCATGTTGGTGGCCTTTTTTAAACACTGGATGTGCGAATGCTGCTCACTCGTGGACAGTTGTGACCGCGTGCCATGACACGCGTACGCACGCATACGCTGGCGGGTATCGTCAATGTCGCATGTCAGGAGGTTGATGCAAAGTTCAGTTCATTACTCTAGTTCGCTCGCTAGTTGGATTGCCTTGGCCACCGGTGCATTGGATTGTACTTGGACAAAGCGACAGGAAACCAGTCTGTTTGTGTGCGTGTGTGTATGCGTGTGTTTTAAAAATGGCGTGATCTTCACCATCTACGTGAAGCAAGCGTCTTATCGATGCAGAACGGGAAATGCGCTTTGTGATCATCACATGAAGGGTTTTGCGCTTGAATATTTTAAAAAAGGCGCTACGATAAGTTATCGCTGTTCCATTCATAAACCGTATCGCTTGAAACCGGATATTCTGATCTGATCTGATTTGTTGATATCACCCACGTCTTCTTGTTTTTTAAACGATCTTGGCAAACTTTGAGCCATTGCTGAACATTGGGCCTAACCGTTTCCTTGCTTGCAGATGATCGTAATAGCATAGAACTGATGTTAAAAGAACAGAATACTTGAATGTATTGTAACTCATTTACAAAACAATGATCAAGACACGAGTATGCGTGAGTTTGCAAAACTTCCTAGCCTTGTTTATGGTCTTCATTCAAACGTAACAATTTACCTCCCCATGTCTTGCTTGCCTTCAAGACAGGGTAGCTCTTCTTGGCGTGCCGTACAATCACTACCGTAGATAAGATTAAAAGATACGCAGTCCGTCTGTTTGTGGATGAAGGTCCAACAATGTCCAACAACAAACACAAAGTAGTTATGTTTTTCTTTTTTAAAGATTTATCGGCCAACGGTCAAGTAGAACCGGCTTGGTACACTTGTTGATATTACGCCTTTTGGAAGCGGTTTACCACCCCTTTCTTTATGCGTTGTGTTGCCAATAAAAACACGAATGGCGGCTCAGTAAGACACTCACTGATCGAAGATGTTCGCTTTTTCGCCAGTCAAAACATTGTCCAATATAAAGCGAATTATTGCTGGAGTCTAGAAGCAACACCAACACCACTTTCGAGCAATAGACGACCCTCATTGGAGCTCATTGGAGTTTTGTCAGGATTTTTTTGTCCATATCGCTCAACCGGCACAACATTTGCCAATTCATGCTTGTTTCCAAACGCAATCCCAGACAAAAAACAGAAAAAAAAGATGGATGACGATGATGTGTGCTTCTCTTAGCGAAGGTTATCATCATTGAAAGCAGAAGCACTTGAATGTGCAAAAGTGTACATCTTGGTTTAATGTGTGTGTGTGTGCATTTGTGCTCTGTACCAACATCGACATCCCATTTTGTGGTGGGCTTTGTTATTTATGTTTTTTTATGATCAGTGCGACGGTTGGCGAAGAACTCGGTTTGCTATCATTAGCGTAACGTACCGATTTGCCTGCCTTTGCTAGAGTGGTGGTTAGTAATTTCGTTTCTTTCATGTGCTCATGATTGTTTTGATGCGATGCCAAATCAAGCTGGAAAGTTCCACCGATGATCATCATCGGACGGAGAAAGTTTGATTCTATAATTGCGCCCAGTCGCAAAGAGAAGATCACCGAGAGGTCGCTGTATTAGACGTTGTTTTCCTTTCTTCGAAATATGTTGTACGATTGCTTCGAGAGGAGTATATTTGCTTGCTCTCGTGCAAAGGAATGTTTGGAATAACTTTTAAGAATTATAATTCTATTTACTTCTGAAATAATTGATAAAAACAATTCTGGAGTATCTGCCCTCATTTAGTCCGTGTCTTAGGCTTTGCCTGCTTTAGCTGACTTAGGCTGGGTTACTAAAGCACCAACCAACTCGAATGAAATGCGGCACCTTTAAGCTGAACTCACTGGCTGATTTCCATTTGCCCGCGATGGCACCGCTCATTGACCTCGCGCATTAAATATACTCCCTTTTATCGTTCACTTGGGCCGCAACACCAGTAACAGCTAAACAAACGTAGGTTGCTGGTAGGTTACAACTACTTCTGGTAGATTTGGTTGATTTAAAACCCACTGCCATAGTGTTGTTGCATGTCAATTCGTTCGCTTGGACGACAATGCATGATCGCTGTGCGCTGCAGAACGCGGTTTCCTCATTCACGTTCTCGCACACGAGTCAATCACGTATCGCCTTTTTTTTGTAGTTAATTACCCACCGACAAGCACCACCGGTCTTCCGATATGTGCCCATTCACATTAAGTCCCTGGGTGCTGGGACACAAAACAGAACAAAAAACGCTTGTGCTAGAGATAGCCATTTGCGTCATTTTGAGCGAGCAGCAGCCGTTTTTCCCGTGGCTCGTAAACCATATCCGACAACTGGGGGGAATGATTAACCCAAACGACAAGCTCTTTGATGTGTGGGGATCGCACAAAAATCGGTAAACAAATCGGCGACAGTGAACAAAAAACACTTCGTGCGTTTGTGAGGCTCTTGTTGGGTGTAATTTTAATGATATACGGGCATGGCGTCATGGTCGCTGTATGCGGAACCTAAAATCAAACAATTTCGTTCCGATGGGATAATGCGTCACATTTAGCTCGTGCCAAAGTTGGTCGATCGTCAAACCCGTTTTGTTTTTGCATGATAAGTCTTGAAGAAAGATGTCTTCCACAAGGGAGATCATCGAAGATCACGAGTGATCAGTTATTTCTGAGAGGGTTTTATGTGCCTTAAGTGTCCTTTTATGTTCTTTTACCATTTTTTAATTATTACGATCATTATGAACCCATAGAGGGCATTATTGATAATTTATTTACAAAGTGTACTAAAAAGTGTACTAAAATCATAAGTATCTCAAAGAATACAATGTGCATCATTTGAGTTTCTTTTTACGCAACTTTTGCCCGTCTCACCCATCATTGACGTCTACGAAAATATACGAAACGAACAATACGTCGATCGCGGCTTATAAATGTGATCAAAAATAGCCTCGAACTCGTGGAGTTTTTGTTTTGTTTACATTCATTTGATGGTACACCCCTTTCACACCTGTGCAAACGTGCTTTCCCAACCTTGACCAATTGGTTTCGCACACATCGGTGGACTCCCCATTATATGATCTTAATATTTTTTCGCACTACTCTTGATCATCATCTTTACGAGTCGCTCCTCGTCCTACGAGTGTGATGTTGATGAAACACGTTAATTGCTAAATAATTTCCTTTTTGAAGATGACGTAATGTGAGGAGATGTAACAGTGCAGAAGATTGTTAACCTGATGGTTAGCGTCGGTACCTGTTTGTAGTTGGTTTGCGCAGAGAAGCCAACCATTTAGCACCTGATCGTTTAGCTCTTCTAACGGGCACGGTGGTTTGCAAACCATCCTCGATAAGAGTGCAATCGTTCGAAAATCAAAGGGTCTAACAGAGCACATAGTGCCACATTGTGCTTGGGGGTGATAAACAGCTTTTAAGCCTTGCCAATGCATATAACGCCTCGTGCCATGTCATGTCAAGGTCGATAAAAGTGTGAGTGTGTGCCGGGTGTTACGCAGCGGCTTCATAAAGCACACCATATCAGAGCGACCGAGAGAGGAATGGGGCAAGCAAGAGGCCAAAATTGCGAACTCTGGGCCGGCCTCGATAGGGTCCAGCACCTGCGAGCTATGTCTTGTTGTTGTTAATCGTTGTTGCTACACCATATCGCGAATGTTGTAGAATCGTTTGAGGGTTAAGCAATCGAAGCGTACGGGGAGCCATCCTTGTGGGTAGCTACACTTTTGCAATCAGTACGTGCGTTTGATTCGTAGATAATGGTAAAGACCTGCTTAGAAAAATTGGTATCTTTCGTCATAAAGGATTTGTACGAAAGAACGATAAAAGAACTCTAGATCCAAAAATGGAATATGTATCGTTTTGCTGCTGCTGTTGCTACTGCTAC